>JAJGRW010001963.1:0-128243 GCA_025461045.1 Carex parvula
CTGTTTGGACTTTAAAATTAGAAAACCGAATCGTTTTGTTCCTGAGTCCAGGAACCGTTTGTATATTAGCCATTCTCTCTCTATATATATATAATTTAGAGTAAATACTATGAATAATGTAAAATTGATCTTTATTCTTATTCATAGTATGTAAATTGTATGATTGACACCGAATTTATGTTTGACCTCTATAGATGAAAAGTTTGATTTGTCTCTGTGGATAATCATAGTACTGTTCAGCAATGTTGTCAGCAAAGAAGCTACACAACACCATATTTCAGCTTGAATTTGTTGAACTAGTGATAAAAAAATTAAAAAAAATTCAAGCAAAGGTGCTTAAAGTTCTAAGGAATTTGTTAAAATTCTATAATAAAATGTATCCTACGCAACTAGGGGTGTACAAAAAAAGCCCGTGATTCGATTGAGTTCGATTAAAAAAAAAATTTGGTTTGAAACAAATTAAACCAGCTCGGTTCTAAAACAACTCAACCCAGTTTAGTTCGAAATTGATTCGAATCAAACTCGAACTAAGTCTGACTCAATTCGAAACTCTTCTTTTTATTTCAACTCTGTTTTAATTTCGAACCAGTTCGGTTCGAACTGATTTGAATCACACCGAATCAAACTCGAACTCTTCTTTTCAGTTCGAAACCCCACTTCAATTTCAAACTAGTTTAGTTCGAAATTAGTTCGAACTCGAACTCGACTTGGGTTAAGTTCGATTCGTTTGATTCGGTTTAATTTTTTATTCACATAATGAAAAGACTGATATATTTTATATGTGCCATGTTAGAATCATAAATTTCATGTTCTAATTCATTTATGCAACAATCCCATTTAAAGACCGAACACCATTAATCAGAGAGAACTATTTTTCTAGAAGTATGATAAATGCTACATATCTCACCTCGTGATTAATGTTATGAGATAATTGATTGGTTATGCTTATAACCCACACATTGAGTGGTACCCTTTTGCCAAGACCGTGGCATAATGTTATGCCACAAAAGAAAACTTGCCTTTTGGATGTGACTTTATTAATCAACATATTAAAAATAAATAAAATTACTGAACCAATATAATTGCTTAATTTTTTTACAAAAATTATAAGTACTGAATAACATATTCGAGTACATGGAAGGGTACCCAATAGCCTATTCGGTACACTTTCTACCACAATTTTCTACAAAATGTATAAAATAATGAAATTGGAACGTACCAAATAGACTATCCGGTACTTATTGTTGTTGTAAAAAACAAACTAACATGTTGGTTCATTAAAATATTTTTTTTTAACTATTAATGTAACCATAGAGATAATTTCATATATATCTCAAAAAAAGAAGTTTAAAATTACGTACTTTATTCCTTCTAAAATTCACAATATAATTTATATTTTTCTAAAATTAAAAAACTCATAAATTTATTCAATTTATTGTCCTTGTTTTATTAAAACTCATTTTAAATTTAAGAATTTTTTTTTAAAGAATAAAAAAGTACGATAAATTGAGTAAATTTGTGAGTTCTTACATTTTAGAAAAATAAAGTATAATATTATGAGATCAATCCAAGATCAATAACTACAGTTCAACGTCTAGATTCTGAATTGAACAAAAAAGTTTTGGATTTCAGGGTGAGTTCTTACATTTTCTTGGGTTGAACAAAAGTTCAAAGAGATGAATCAGGCTGATGAAGTGATGATATATAACTAACTTATCTTATTTTTTAGAATAAAACTAAGCGTAGAAATAATTGTCTCCATAATTAGTGACGTAGGGATGATGTGAATGTACCGTCAGGTGGCGGATCAGGATGTAACCACGCCTTGCTTTGTTTAGACTTTTTTATATTGTTATTTCCTGCTCATTTCCATCTCCTTTATCTGAATTCTTAGGATGTTACCACGCGGCACGCCTTCGTCAGTCTTGAATCTTGATCCATAACCGTTGACCATCTCCTCTTGATTCTTATAATGTCACACATGCAAAGTCGTGTACTTTAACTATCAATTATTCTATTCAAATTGCTTAATTACTACAGATCTTCCATTTGTACCGGTAAAACACAACGCATTTGTCTATTCACACAGCATTGCCCTCCCCTTTTATACAAGAGGAGTGGTTCAAATGCACCATTATTTTTGTGCTCCAATATGCTTCATATTCTTTATCTCTATTTTTAAGTCCGAACAGTCGATTTCAACCGCTCAATATGATCTTCATAATAAAATATGCTTGGATATCAAATTTTCTATTTTTTAGAATTTTTTTTACTATTTTTTTAGATATACTCAGAAGAATTTTTTTTACTATTTTACTATTTTTTTTACCATTTTTTATAAGAGGGATTAATTGAAACTTGTTTATTTTGACAATCTATAAAATCTTTAAAAACAAATTTAAATTTAATTATAGACATATTTATTATATATAATTATTATGTCTGCAAAAATGATAAACTTTGAGTATTAATTTGATGTACTTTTTGCTGGACTTTAAGTAATTTGAAACTTTTACTATTTGATATTAATGGCTCTTCATGAATCGTCAAATGATACTTAAATTGCATGAGTTTTGATTGGTACTTTATTATATGTATCACAATATATCTATTAATTTATTTTTTAAATTTCAATCTTATTTGAATTGATTTACAGATCTATAGTCAAAATTGTCAACATGGGTCATTATCAAGTGTTCTCTCTTTTAAACAATATCTTCTTTTATATATCTCACAGATAACTTGTATAATTATGGCAAAAAAAATGTCAAGGTACATGCTTGGTGTCTGTCTAAGACGCCATTTTTATTAATATCCAAAGTTAATTACAAATTAATAAATCCTACGTTAGCTGGGTATTTTTAAAAATGTCCAAATCGGCTATTTAATGACCGGTAAACTTTTTTTCTCAACTGGCCATTAAATGGCCGGTTCACATTTTTTGTTGTTGTTTCAAATCCTATAAATACTCATCTTTCTCTCTTCTTCCTCTCACAACTCACTCAACTCACAGAAGCGAAATAGAGGAAGAAAAAAAGAGAAAGAGAAGAAGATTTTTGAGGCGATTCGAGGCGATTTTTCAGGGGCCAAAAGGATGAACAATAGCAACCGAGGTAGGTCATCCTATCGTGGCCTAGCGAGAGGAGGGTCAATTAGTGATTGAGGTAAAAATGAGGAAAAAAAGAACAACTGTCAAGTATGTATGTTCGACCAAGGAGAATTTTATTGTATGTTCGATTTGAATTTTGATCCTACGTCGCAGTTGATTTTGTACAATTGATTGCAGTCTGACTTCACTTCTTGAAATATCTCGCTAAAAGCTAACCGAACTTCTCTATAATCTGTGTTTTCGTTTGGTATGGTTGATTTGAATATTGGTATTATGATGGCATATTTAACGGGATAGCGGGTCTGAGGTTGGAATTTGATTTGTGATTGTAGCCTCCACTGTTTGTTGGATTTCCCAGTGGGTTGGTGGCCTTCCAATGTTGGATGGATTTACCATTGGATTGGCAATTTAAGAAATTGTGTGTTGTGGAAGTTGGGAATCGCCTGTGTGATGGGATTCCAACTATGTGACTTGTTTTACGGATAACCTAGACCGACGTGTTATTGCCGGTTAAATATGCATACATAATTTCATGTGTATTTGTGTGGATTAATCCGGTCTGTTTGTATGATTATTAAATTAAGCCAATTATAGATAAGCGCATCGTTAAATAATCGGTTACTGAGCTTTGTAGCTGATTCCGCTTGTTATTTTATTTTTCTTTTTGTTGGCGACGTAGATTGACAGGCCAAGAAAAAGTACAATGATGATGTTATAATCACGTTCCGGATGGTCAAAATTTGAGGTGTGACAAGTTGTAAGAGCCTTTGCTTTTATCTTTTTCTTTTTCTTTTTCTTTCAAATATGATTGTTTTTGCATAAGAAGTATCAATTATGAAAACTATTAATATTGAATGTTAATTTAAGAAAAAGAAGGGCAAACAATTATGAATGGAATTAAATGCTAGTAACAAAATATGTCATGTTGATGTCACTCCCATGTATATGGAAATATTACTCTTGCGTACAATGATTCAAAAAGTATGGTAATTTTATCCAAAGATTTAATTGACATTTTAGTGGAGCAGTGAACCATGTCCAGCAATTAAGCAATACTTACACATGACCCTGCTTTTAGTGGAGCAGTGAACCATGTCCAGCAATGAAACACTATATTTTCACGCCGAAAATTCGTTGAGGGTTGTGCGCAACATTGACGCATTAGTGACTTGAGGCTATATATATATATATACATGAAGGAGATTTGCCACGTCAACGTCTTTGTAATTACATGACGAGCTAATGAGCTATGTTTGATTGTCATCCTATCGCTTCATAAGTTCTAATCTATCTTTGATTGTGATAGGGTAATATACTTAAGTCCCATAAAACTACTACAAACTCGTTACTAAGTCCCAGATAGCAAGCTTAAGAAGCAAGTCTGTTCAAATGGTTCGTACGCAACTCTAATTAACTTGCCAATCCGCGAGATAAGTCCTTTCGAGTCGTTCCATACGAAGACTCTAACCGACTTACCGGCTTGCGAGATAGGCCCAGTCGAGTGTCCATACTAGACCCAAACTGACATATAGGTCTATAAATACTCTGAAATTCAATGAAATCGGAACCACAACTCAAAAATACTCGATACATAAAGAATAGAGTTACGTACCTATTAGATCTACACTTAGTTATCACTCAGACACGTAATAAATACACACCTACCCTTACGGACTAATTCCTCTCGAATTAGAACGTGCTTAGACTTATCGCGACATAATATCTCCGGAAATAGGCCATATCAGATTGGAATAAATGTGCATTTAAGGTTGCTACATGAAGGCTATGTATACACGCTTTGTCATTTTACCATATGTATTTCCTAAATAAATGAGATGAATAAGTTATAACAGGTTGGAACATAATTTTATCCAAGTCCTTTCTGATACATTTTCAACTGCTTTCAATTATTTTTCTGAAAATAAAACAAATATGTATTTTGTAATAGTTAAAGAGTGAGTCTATAGTACTATACATAGCACAGATTAGTCCGTACTACAGAGTTATATTTTTATTTTGAAAATCTTAATAGTCGATCTGAACCGTTCAACATGATTCTCACATGAATATGTACTTGCAGACTAAATTTTATATTGTTTCGAATTTTATTACTATATTTTAAGATAGGTAGAAAATCACTTGATCTAAAAATTCTGGACCATCCAAAAACAGTGATTTTTCTACCTATCTAAAAAAATAGTAAAAAATTCTAAAAAATAGAAAATTTAGCCCACAAGTATATTCTCATATGGAAATCATGTTGAACAATTCGGATCGGCCTTTGAAAACGAAAATATTAATCCGTAGTACGGACCAATCCATGCTATGCATAGTACCATAGACTCACTCATAGTTAAATATATATTATGCAGTAATTAAGGCATGTATTTTTATCCGAAGACACTTGTATAAGTTAATTTTAACGCATTACAATTAACATATAAATTTATTGCTATACATGAAGCACTGGTAAATAGGGAATTGAGTTTTGTCTAAAGAATTAACATAGTTGTCAACAATTATGTCTAAACTAAAATAAAATGTGTACATTTTATAATAGTCAAGTTCACGTTTTTTTTAATAGTCGAGTGTTCATTATGCAATAGTCAGATGTGTCTAAAGCGCACCCAAAAAAATATAGAAAGTGTTTACATTTGCATTTCATGAAAGAATAATTATCCGATTTTAAGTTCACCAAGCTAATTGGTGAATTTAACTCCAAAAAATATTAGATTGGCTTCAAACGATGAATTGTTGAAACGGATTTACTTGATGAATGTTGCGTTTACATGCGGAATTTATAATTTCAAAATAATTTAATATAAAGTTAAGTGGTGAAAAAATGATAAAAAAGAATGCATTTAAATTAATTTATAATTATTATTTTTTACCGCTTTACTTCGTAGTTGATCGGTTTCGATAGTTTCAATTTAGTGTTGGAAATAAATTCATTAGATTTTAGAATTGAGCTCATCAATAAATTTGGTTTCATTCGAGCATTATATTCTTATTTTTGTTTTCAAATCTAAATTTCTCAATGTGATCTCCATGTGAGAATGTGTTTCGAGATCAAATTTTATATTTTTGAAAAAAAAAATTACTATTTTTTTTAGATGGATACAAAAATTATTACTTTTCGGAAGATTTTGGCCAATCATTCAAAATCAGTGATTTTGTATCTATCTAAAAAATAGTAAGAAATTCCAAAAATATATTAATTGGTCTCCAAGCACATTTTGATATCAAGATCAAAACGAGTAGTTCAAATTAGGGCTGGGCAAAATTACTCAAACTCGTAACTCGCTCATAACTCGCTCATTAACAGCTCGTCTTAACTCGCTCATTTACAACTCGAGTTGGCTGACTCTTTTAACAAATGAGCTGAGTTTGAGCTTACCCCAACTCGCTCATTTATAACTCGAGTTACATAGCATTAGTCACAATAAATCTCAGAAATTATTTTTGCTAAGCTGTTGTATAAAAATTTGCTAGTACTTATGTACTAAGTTATTGTATGAAAAATTGCTAGGTGCTTATGTACTATTGCTGTATGAAATTGTTGGATACTGATAAATTCTTTTACTAGTAGTATATAATTAACTGGTTAAACGAGTTGTGAGCCAACTCGAGTTGATAACGAGCTGGGTTTGAGTTGTCTCTACAACTCGCTATTACCATCCCAACTCGAGTTGACTCGCTAATTTATTTAATGAGCTGAGTTCGAGTTGGAGGTAACTCGCTCAAACTCGGCTCATTTACAGCCCTAGTTCAAATCAACCGTTTGAACTTAAATATGTGACTTGTGAGACGTGAATGGAGCATGAAAGATATAAGGTACTTGAACCCAGTTAAATATAAATTATAAATAATTTGTGAATTTTTGTATAAATTGAAATTTATACCTGAAAATAATATAGGGTAGTATAACGCGTTGAATTGGTGTATAAATCTGAAACAAAATTATAAGCCCAATACATTAATGTTTTTTTATCTGACAATTCAGGCCCCCTAAAATCTCTTTTTAGGCCATGTAAAATAGCCGCCATAGTGTTGGGCCCTTTCATTCTGCCACACACCACTGTATAAAATAGTTAATTGATCCCTAAAAAAAATTGAATTAATTGATACCCAATTATCCATAATTATCTTTCCGCCATCACTATATCCGTAGCCCGTGGCCCGTGGGTGCTCCGTCGGCCTGACCATCACGCGGTCGAGGGTCGTGGTGCTTCGATCTAGGAGTGTTTGAATTGGTTTTAAAACGAACTGAGAAAGCTTGAATTAAACAGTTTGGTTTTTCGATTTAAATCAATTTGACCAGTTTAGAATTTTTTTAAACCAGTTAGATCGAACCAACTGAACTCCAATATTAAGAAGTTGTTGAATAGGCAAAGATGAAATAAAACAGGTTTGAGTATTAGGTAAAGGAAAGAAAAAGGGCTTTGGACTGGCTATGGAATATAAGAAGTGAAAATGATAAAGAATTACATTCCTGACACTTGATTAGAAACTGCCACATCAAATTAGAAACTCTAATAATACTAGAGATGTAGATGCTCTAAGAAGTGAAAATGATAAAGAATTACATTGTTTTGGGCTCATAACACGTGGACAATTAATCCAATTCGGATTGGACTTCTAAAATATTCGTTTTCATAATTAATCTCTTATTTTGTTTTGGTTCAATAGAATAAACTGAAATTTACTTCGGTTATTTTAATTTGGTTGATTCGGTTTATAAGTTAAATTTGATTAATTCAGTTTTATTTTTGAAAATCAAATAAAATTTTAATTTGACTATTTTTATTCGGTTCTAACCGAATCAACCCAATGAACACCCCTACATCAATCAGTTTTTATCGGTATTAAATCATACAATTGATTAATATGAACTCCATCCGCATAGCAGCGATGTCCATTATTTTAACTCAAATTCTGTAATATAAAAATCGTTATAAACTAATTTTGGTTGCAGTGTTCTATCCAAATAAAATGACAAAACAAAAAGCTAATTAAGCAAATGTTAATTGTCTTTTACCATTTGATCGGTGTCAAAATGGGCAATTGGATATCTTCTTCTTAAGAATGTAAATTGATTAGACAAGTTGAATTTTGTTTAACCAATCGCTCGCCATTGTCATTTCACCACACAAAACGGATTCAAATCTCACAAGACGTATGAGGTGCTAAAAACATTAGAGAAATTAGATAGTAGATAACTAGATAATATAAGAATGTAGAATAAATTAAAATTATGACATTTAATTTGTCTGACCTTTCATCTGGCAGTATGTGTACTAATCCTTCTCATCTCACCGACGAGAACAGCTTGGGTCCGATGGGTTTAGGAACCGTCCAATCCACTTTAAGATCGTACGCACGAATTTTAAAACAGATGCGAAAGTTGCGGGCATGAATCTTAAAGCAGATCGGACGGTCATCAAACCCATCGAACTCACTTTGAGTCCGATGGGCATTGGACCCAAATTGGTTCCCTCGCCGACATGCTTTGTGTTTTTCTTCGATTTTCTTCGATTTTTCAGTTCAAGATTTTCTGAAGTAGGAATAAGTATCTATCAGTGTAACGGATCAAAACTAGCCCAGCAGTCCAACAGGGTAAGAAAACTGCTCGTTCTGAATATAAACATTATATTATCCGCATTGGATCCGCTAAGAAACGGCATGGGCGGTGTGCCATACTGCCATCCACTCGCCACCATGGGCCCATTCGAGTCCGGATCCCCTAAAGTAACCCAATTTTTGAGTTTTGACGTGTACGGTGCCTATTCGGTGGTAGCGCAGGGGCCAGTATTATTTGTGGGGTCCAGGTTCTTTAAGATTCGTGTTAGAGCACCTTGGACGGTTTGGATCAAAACTCAAAAATTGGGTTACTGCACTGGATCTGAATTCGGCCCATTCTGCGGGCCGGTGAACGAGCAAAATGCACGCCGAAGGCTTTTGAAGGTTTCTTCAGGATTTTTTGTGCCTTATTCCGTGTTACAGCTATAATGAAGCTTAATATCAGTAAAAATCTCATTCGCAATGTGGAAAGTGACACAATCGTAAATACTCTCCGTGGAGTTTTAAAGAAATTAAAAAGGTATCTCAATAATTTTTGTCAGGCCCTTCAATTTATATGGGAGAATTTCATATGTACTACTAAAAAACTGTCAAATTACATAATTACCATTTAAATTTTTGTATTATGTATTTATCATCTAAAAATCTAATAACTCACATATTTATCTAATATAACTTTAGTATATATCAAATATACCCAAAACTCAAATTAATTATGTACACTATTCTTTAAACTATAATTAATCAAGGATTAACTTAGCACACTCTCTTTTTTTCCTTAGATCCATTGTCCTTTATATCCAATATAAGAGATTAAAAACATATATTCGAAACTAAGTCAGTAACAAAACGCAGATTCTCAAACTCAGTTAGTACTTTGATAATGTGTTGTGATATTAGCGTCGTATTCAGTATAAGTTGTTTTGTTGGAAAGTGGAGTGGTTACCTTGGTTTAGACAATCAAGCCTGTGGATTATATATGACATGGTTATAGACTCTGTGTAGGTTAGGTAGTAGCAATTCCTTGAAAATCTTGTAGAATTATGGTGTGATTTCATCTGGTCCAGGGGCTTTGTTATTTGGAGTTGCCTCTATGACTTGCTGTATCTCTTCTATTGTGACTATGTCTAACATTGACAAAACTCTTTCTGGTTGTGGTTGGAAGATTCTCTGTGTGTCAAACCCAATGGTTGTTGTATGCTGAGTGCCCATGAGTGTTGAGAAGTGGTTATGTAGTGTGGATGCCTTCTTCTTATGTTCAGTTTGTAATTGTCCATCTTGCCCATGTAAGGTGTCTATCCAGTTTGTCATTTTTCATTTTGTTGCAATCTGGTGAAAGTACCTGGTATTTTTGTCTCCCAGTTTGATCCATGCTTTCTTTGCTCTTTGGTACCACTTGTCCTCTTCATCAATGCATATGTCTGAGTATCTCCATTGAAGCATCTCTCTCAGCAATTTTTCAACCCGGGTCAGACTTCTATTTTCATATTGTTGATCCACCAATTTAGGCATTCCTGACAAAGTGTGGTGTGCTGTTTGTGCTCAGTGAGGAATGTTTTTTTTTCCATTATATTATGTCTTCTCAAAGCAATGAATATTGAACCGAGATCCTTTGGATTTTGAGCAGGTGGATGAACTTGCCAGGTCTCTGTGACTAATTGCTAAAACTGAGCATTCTTTAGCCAGGAGTTCTCCATTCTAAAGATGTTGGAATTCGGAAATTTGGTGTCTGATTCGCATACAATGGGGCAGTGATCAGAGGTTGTATTAGTGATGGCATTTTGAGTTGTATATGGGAAGAGATTTGACCATTATGTAGATATGAGGAATATATCTAGCCTCGCAAAAGCCAGGCTGTCTCTGTCATTTGACCATGTATAGGTTCTACCCTGTAATCTGAGGTCTATAAGTGTTAGTGTTGTGATCTAGAAGCCAATAATAGAATGGTTGTTTTCTAAATTTTGTTCATGTAATTGAATGATTTGTTTATCATTTGATTCCTTGAGTATTTTATTACTTATAGATCATTCAAATTGAGGACTTGAAATTGTGGAACTTTATAAAGGAGTTAATAAATACTCTAAAGTGTCCATTGTCTTGGTAATTAATAATTAATTACTGGTATAAGATTAGCATTTGGATTAGATGATGATCATGTTCTGCAGATCATATGACAATGGGTTGTCAATCTAATCAAATGGATATCTGATGGAGATTAGGGGATTGGACATGACCAAAATAAAACATTTAATATGGATTGGGTTTGTATCATTTATGTTTTATTTGTGTCTGAAATTTTAAGGTATGAGATGATTATTTCTCACATGAGAATATATATTCATGGGTATTATCCAACGCTGTCCGTAACTGGCAGTCCTACAGATTCTATCTCAGTATGTATCTCTCATGTGGAGAGATAGTAATTATTAAGAATACCAATGTCCCTCATGTAAATGAGTGATGATATCACTGGGCCCCTTGATAAAATAATACAAGTATGTGCACATATGATTAAGGAGTTAATCATAATTACTGAATTATTTCAAAATCAAGAAACGAGTAGATTTACAAGGATGACATGTTCCTACCTTGGATCTATTCATGATATCATGAGACATGGAATTGACACGAGGCAATTGCTGCTTAGGGATTGTGATACGGTATGGTACTTATTATTTGTGTCATTTTGGTAACTACAATGCATATTGTTAAGTGCCGCTTGTAGTTTATGAAATCGAAAGGAGTTTCAGATTCCATTGTCATGTGACATAGATCTCACAGAGTCACACCAATAAGAAATTAATTAGAAATACTCTTTGATTTATTTGACATGTATGGCATGACAATTTTTCACCAAAACATGAGAAATATAATTATTTGGGATAATTATATATGATATTACAATTAATTAGATTAATTGTATTAAAATTCAAATAAGAAAAAATAGAAATTGGCCCAATAAACAAAGTCCAATGGTTGTTATTAATTATGGCCCATGTTTATTTAAGAATTGTTTCCAAAATTAAAAATTTGCCCAAAATATAGTTTACCACGTTTTCTGAAATCTATTGCGTCGCATTTCTTATTTTGACCATATCTCTCTCATAAGAAATCTGTTTTTAGCATTTTATATATTTCTGAAAAGGTAAAAGAAATATCTAGAACTTTGTCTTTCTGGAGGAAAGTCAAATTAGAAATATATCATGGTAAAAAATGTGATAGAACGTGGTGCTTAATTTGAACTACCATGTTCTGTAAACTGCTGCGCATGTTTCATTTTTGGACCATAGCACCCTCATACGATATCTGTTTTGGACGTACTATATATGGATGGAAATCAAAAATAAAATCTATAACTTTTATTTCTGGAGCAGAACCTAATTCGAATTAGATCGTGGTAAAAAACGTGGTAGAACGTGAGGTTAATTTTGGAAACATAATTCACATTCCTTGTTTGCTATATATATTCTCTCTCTTATTCCTTTTGAAGATATAATTCATTTTTAGAGTTGAAGTTCTGCAATAACTCTCTCTCTCTCTCTCTTGTTTCATCTTATGTGTTGAGAACCCACAAACCTTAAAACTCAAGAATAGTTCTATGGAGGATAGGGATTGAAAAGCAACCAAATTATTACTCTCTAGCAAGAAGAATATTTGATTTCTAATTAATTTCTTGGTGGATATCGTGGATGACTTTTACTTTAGAGTCTCATTTTGGTGCAAGGCGTTCTAGGTCACGCACACATCAACCACCAAGGCGCTGCAAGGTATCAACAAGGAGGTGGAGGCTACAACCCTACATCTCAAGAACCTTCATTTATTGTTTGGAGATAAGAAACAAAAGGTATAATGCTTATTGATTTGAAAATATATTTTGGTTTGATTACAGTCGCACATGATGTTCCTTTGGTACTTTTTTTGTCAAAATTTTTGAAATTTCGCTGCCTTAAGTACCATAAAACCCAACAATAAGTTGCAGCTGGTCCACTACTGCTTTGAACCTTGTCATTTGGGTATGATAGTGAAGATTGTTTGGCCTATCTTGGGGCTGGAGTGTAACATTGAGGTCTCAAATAGCATCCAAGGTAGATTAATAAGTGGCTGTGCTCCTACCAGTTCATCATAAAATGCATGTTTGTCTTGTTGGTTTGAGAGACCATATACTCCTGTTATTTTGAAAATGGTGTCATCTAGATTGTTTGCTAAGTTGACAGACAAGCAATATGCATATGTCTGTTGTCCAATCTTTGTGAAGAGGTTAGAGGTCAGTGCCAATAGAACCCCTCATGTTGTTCCCTGTGCCAGTATCTGTAAGTGCTGGTCCAGTCTGGTGCCTATGGTCTGTTTAATAAAGATGTGATCAATCATGGACCATTTGATCTCTTTCAAACACAAAATTTGTGTCCTTTCCTCCAAAATAGTTTTTTTAACAACTGTCCTTTCTTTTTTTTATTAAGTCCTCTAACGTTCTAGGATAAAAATTAGATTTTTTTAACTTGATTTATTAATAACTAAGAGATACACTTCATCTACATATACAATCTTACCTTGCCACCTCATACTTCCTACTTTCTTCTTATCACACACAACTAACCTAACTGTCTTATGCAAAAGGCCCTTCACAGTCATCATATTACCAAAAACTATCCAAACACATGCAGACTATTCCCAGCAACACACAATTTGCTGGAAAGCCATCCAAAAGCAAAAAAGAAAATAAACATAAATAAGATAAAATTCTTCCCAATTCATTGCCCCCTTCCATGGCATGCTTTTGTCCTCTGTGGTTTATCATTCATTGGAACCCTGTCCGCTCTAATGCGGATCCGCTATGGTGAGTTCTCCATCCTAGACAACCGCTGCCTTAAATGCCAAACAAACCTCCTGAGAGATCTTTGCACATGTGTTAGCCACTATAGAGATTGCCAGGTTTTCCTTGATCGGTTCCTTCTTTTCCGTAAAATCCAGTTTGACCTTTACCTTGTTGTTCATCCCGACATTCTCCACTGGAGGTTGCGTTCTTCATCCTCTTTGCTTCTATTATGGCACTCATTCTTGGCATTGGCACTATTGGGCTTTTGAGGATGTTCTTCTTCTTATAAATAGGATAGGGGAAGCCTGGTGGGGTATCCTCCATGTTATACTGAGTCATCTCCTCCTGGACCTCGTGTTAGGCCAACTCAATGATCTCCTTGCCATTTTCCCTTAGGCCTATTACCAGACTCATGTGGTAAGAATGTTACCCTTTCTTGCAGTAAACCTTTGCACGTCACTTCAGTCTCAGAACCTTCATTTAATGCCCTGCCAGCCTTTAGTTGTACCCTTTGTACCTCATCGTTGATGGCCATCCCATTTCTCCTACCATGCGTGATAATTCCCTGCGCACTGTACTTTACCTGCTCCTCTCTTTTGAAATTAGAACGTTGCAGGAGATTTGCAGTGACAGAGAGGATCTTACCAAATAGCGACTCATCTAGGTTGATTTGAACTGTACACCCTGGAGTTTTGTTATGGTGATCAATGTGGCCTCTTCCATGCATCTTTTGTTGTTGTGTCTTTTATGTTGCCTTTCTTCACTGCTTCTCTCTTGTTCCACCAACTGGTTCTAAGCCTTGTCTCAAATGGCGGGAAACCTCTTCTCCTGAGACCTTGCACATTATTGGACCTACCACTGCTATTACTGGCATTATGTGCTGCAGAGGTTATACTTGACTCTTGCTGGTTGGGCTGAGGTCCCTGTTGATGAGGTGGGTGTTTGCTGCTGCGACGGTTGCGGCTGTGGTCCTTGTGGGTTGCCATGGTGGTCCATTGTTGATGCAGAGGGAAAGGTCCTGGCTCATAGTCTCTCCATCTCAGTATTCTCACCCTCACCCTCACCCTGGTGGCTAGGTCACCCTTATGGTATTTGATGTGCATGAAATGATATGCCTGAAATGGCTGGCTGCCCTACTATAAGGGATTATGGCAGTTATGTGCCCTATTTCTGTTGTTACCTTTTTTATATCAATGGTGTTCCAGGCTTGCAGCAGTAGATATGTCAGTCTTATCCAAGCTTCAAAAGGTGGGGGATCATGTTGTCCCTTAGGCACCACTAAATTCGAAAAATAAATTATTGCAAATAAAGTAAAGTAAAAGAGTTTAGAGAAAGTTGACACAAGGAGTGATAACGGAGTTCGGCTTAAAATGCCTACGTCTCCGGGGCGTCGCAACCGCTTCTCGGTGCGCCTTTCTATTACCCAAAAGAGAAAGGTTACAACTTGTGAACCGGTGAGCCCTTACAACCAGCGGAAAGTCACACGGCCAACTAAAATCGAGAACGAAGTCTCTAAGTTCGAAATCTCAACAAGAACGCTCAAGAGCTCACTCTAATCTAATCTAACTCAAGATTAGTGAAGTGGATTTGAGGTTGTTTTGAGGGATATTGAAATTTGTGTTCTCACAACAATGGAGGAACTTGTGCTCACAGAAAATTGCTTTTGAAACGATTAGGGTCGGCTAGGCTCATTTTGAGGAGAACCCTAAGGTTCTATTTATAGTGGCAGCTTTCAAACGAGTTTTCTGCCATAAAACGTCCCAACGTTTTGTAAAACGTTGAAAACGTTTTAGCTCAACTTAGGTCAAAATTCAAATTTCTGTGAGAATTCCTAAAACGTCTCAGAACGTTTTCCTCTGGAGATTTATCGATCAAAATGCAAGTTTGAAGTCTGAGAAATTATTTAAATCGTCCAGACGTTTTACAAATCGTCTGGGACGTTTTAGAATGTTTTTCCAGCTTTTTAATCGATTAATCTCCAGTTTTTTCACATAGATAAACGTCTGAACGTTTTGTCAATCGTTCCAATGTTTTATCCCTGTATTTCAACATCAAAGCTACTTTACCAATTATAAATTTACAGTTTAAATTCTTGATAAATAACTTGATGATTTCTTCAGTCCAAGTGCTCTAAATTGCAATTCCAATTGTTTTGAACCTGCATTCTTTCTAACATAGAGAAAATCGTAAAATTCAATAATTGTATGTTTTGCAAATTAGTCAAATAGACTATAAGAGAATTGCTTAAAACAACAGATCATATGCCATGTTGAGATATATTCTCCATTCTACCACCCTTACCTGCACACCCGGCTTTATGGTGTATATACCACTATGGACAATAACTTCTTTGAGGTTGGACCCAAGACAGATGACCAAAAAAGGCACATCTCTTGCCATCATGACATGGTAGTCCTGCCATTGCCAGCTAAATCTCCTTGCAAAGACTCTGGCAATTTCTCTAGGAAAATCAGGGTGAGGTGCTCCTTGTACCATAACCAACACGGCAGTGCTGTCTAAGAACTCAGCATGGCAGTGTTGTCTAGAAAAATCGAGAAAAATTGAAGTGAGGTGCTTCTTGTACCATAACCAGCATGGCAATGCTGTCTAAGAACTCAGCATGGCAGTGTTGTCTAGAAAAATCGGGGTGAGGTGCTCCTTGTACCATAACTACCATGGTAGTGCTGTCTAGGAACTCCCTGTCATTGGTGAAAACATTGGTTTCATCTGGTCTAACATCTGCAAATGGCTCATGTTCCATTTCTTTTTTTGGAGCAAGACATGAGGTTTGTTCAAGTTGTTTTACCACATGTGCGTAAGTTTGAACTTGCTCTTTTGGTTTTGTGACTGTGCAGGGAACCCTAAGATCTCCTTTTATAGAAAAAGCTGGAGAACTAGATTTTTGGGGGCACCTACCCATCTGATGCCCTAAATGTTTACATTTAAAGCAACGGAGCGGTTCTCTGCACTGAGCTCGCTTGTGACTCTTGGATAAACATCTGAAGCATTGATGCTCCTTAAATGTAGTGTAGTACGCCATTTGGATTTCCTCTGCTGCGAATCTACCACTTGGAGGATTTCTTCTGTTTCTCAGGTGCTTTGTACTGCTCGCACCTGCTTGAGTATGTTGCCTGCAGCTAGAATGACCTTGATTTGGGGTGTTGATAGGATGCTTCTGTCTGGTAACTGTGGTCCATTCTCTTTCCTCATTGATGACTGCAGTGAATGTTGCGTCCCCCTGTTTCTCCGCTTCAGATAGAGAAACATTTACTCCCTGAGATGTCTCTTCAAGTTCTCTAATTGGTGGAAGTGCAATGACTTTTTTCTTTCCTTCGCCAATCACCTTTATTTTCGCCTGGAGAGCTTCCTCTTGAGTGAACGCTATTTCCCTCTGCTTAATCCCATAATATATATATTTTTTAAATGTTATGTACTATAGCTTCCACTATAGCTACACTTTTTGCAATATTTTTTTTAACTTCTCCGCAGTGACACGATAATCGCTATTTAGAACCTTGATACGATCAATCTACGCTATGTATAATACCATAGCCTCACAAAAAGTTTTTAATATGACATAAAAGATGAATGTTTAAAAACATTTCTTTAATTAGTTAGTTAGTCTTAATACATATTAATCGTCTCTGTGAATATTAATCTCTCTAATCCATGCTGTTTTTCCGGATGTTCGTACCATGGTCATGGCTTTGCGTGGGGTATACTTCGACGATCCCCTTGAAAATTAAAATAAAATAAAAATCATAACCGTTCTTGTAATAAGAGTGTGTTATTTTTAATTTTAAATAATTATATTAAGTGTGATTACTGGAGTATTATTCATTTTTCTAAATATTGCATTTGTTTTAGAACCATTCAATTGCAGTGAAAGAAATGATATAAACGAAATTGTGGACAACAGCGCAAGCAACGCTCTTTAATTATTTTATAATAAACATGGAGGCCAAGCCAATTAGCCAAAGAGAAAGAGGGCATAGTCGCAACATTTTATCAAACCCAAAAATGCTCACTATAATTCGCCTTCAGTCCCCCGTCACGTGACTTGCTGCTTAATCAAATTCTCTTCACTCTTTTGATATCTACGAATACGAGAATGCCACGGTTTATTTTCTACTGAAATATCTTAGACTTGCAACAGATATTATTACCAAGTCAAGCAACATAAAATCTAAAACTGATTCTCACTCAATTCGCACCCGCGGCGCTCATTTACTATTTAGACCCGGTCTCTTTCTTTGTTACCTCCTTGGAAATTTCTCCACTCCCCATTTCTCTCCTCGCAAAACCCCCAAATCAATCTCTCAAATCGGAATTGGATCTTCGATGGTATAACATCTCGTTATTCGCCGTTGCTATTCCAACTCATGTCCGCCTCTCTCTCGGCAGCCCTTGCGCGTTCCCGCCGCCACCTCCCCTCCAAGCGGAAGCTCGACGATACCACCGCCAGTCCCAGCTCTACCTCGTCTATCTCTCGCACCTGTCTGGTCTCCAACCCCTCCAGTAATGTTTTCCCTTCTTCCTCTACAGTGATGCCTCCTCTCCATTTCTTCGTGCGTACCTCATCCAAAACCCTAGTCGTACATGCGCACCCCTCGGACGACGTCAACTCTGTCATCGAGCGCTTCTGTAGACAGTCTCCGCCTTCTGATTACCGTTTGATCTATCAAGGTCGACAGCTTCAAGGCGAAGACACCCTTGCCTCCTGTAAGGTCCAACCCGATTCGCTTCTTCATCTCACTGCCCGGCTCCGATCAACCCGCTGTCCCCGTGCGTGGCAGCTCGCCAATGATATTTGCCACCCGCGCGACCCTTATTTGTTGGATTCACTCGTGAAGGAGTTCTTATCCCTCTGTCGGATGCAGACACCTGAGAAGGAGCTATCAGATCATCTTGATGTTTTTCTCCTCTCAGGCGCACCTGTTGCGTTAGTAAAGTTCTACCTCTCACATACTAGCGCTCCCGTCCGGGTAGTTGCTGATCGATCCATCCGGCTTTTTACCCATGATCCCAATCAGCAAAAAGAATCCCAGGTTAAATGCTTACCTATTATACTAGAGTTCTGTCGGTTGTTAAGCTCTACAGCTGGAAGGAGGGACCTTCTGTACCAGTCGTGCAGGGGCACAGTTGCAACCCTGTTAGATTTTCAGGAGTGTAGAACAGTAGGACCTTTTCGTCAGCCATCAAGTGCTATACCTCAGTTGCTTCCCTTTGCAAAAGAAATGGCTGAAATAATAATAGCAGGTCTCTCCTCGGAGTCCATGCTCATTTCTTCTAAGGATTTAACGGAGTTCTCCAGGTTCATGCGTGCATTACGGATGCAGATTCAGGACTGGATGGGTGGAGTGGGTCCAATGCCTCGTGTACTGTATTACTCCAACCTGAATGCATGTAGTACTAGTAGCAGTAGCTCAAGTAGCAGTAATAATACTCATAGACAGTTGGATGGTTGGATTCATGCTCTCTATTCTACCTACAGGGAATTAATAGAGAAGGTCAATTGGTGCTTGAAGAAGCTGAACACTGACCTGACATATGGGAAGAGCGTTGCAGGAGAGAGTGACACCCATTTACTGGGACCATCTTGCATCCTTCTTGTACTAACTGAACTCAATCATTTCTCTGACATATATGAGGATGCAGAGACGACCCTTCTCTCAGTTCTCACTGCGCACAGGGTTCCACTAAATGCTTTGGTAAAGCATGCCAAGCGGCAGGAGAGCTTCTGTTGGTTGCTGAAACACCGGGATATTTTGGATTTTGAGTCAAGGCGTAATTTGGCGCTGATGATGTTTCCAGAAGGGAGGGATGACTACCATGAGTTGCATGAGATGTTGATCGATCGGAGCCAACTATTGGCCGAGTCATTTGAGTACATCACACAGGCTGATGCTAGCTCTCTGCATGGGGGGCTGTTTATGGAGTTCAAAAATGAGGAGGCTACGGGGCCTGGTGTACTGAGAGAGTGGTTTTGTTTAGTGTGCCGTGCAATTTTTAGCCCACAGAATGTGTTGTTCTTGCCATGCGCCAATGATAAGAGACGGTTCTTCCCCAATCCGGGTAAGTCACGTTAAGTTGTGGTCTTTACCTAGCTCGATATGCGAGTATCTTTCTGTTATTACTTTTGCTTCACCCAACAAAAAAAGAGATAGAACCTGGTTTCAGTAACTCAATTTTCATCGATTTTATTACTTACAAATCCAAATGTCTATTGCGAAAAGATACATCAAAGCCCCCAACCAAATGGTGCTTCAAATTGTGACTGTGCGAACATGTATGCTGGTTACTGAATCACAAGGTTTCTATTAATCATCTCACTGGTTTCATGCTAGTGGTAATGTGTCCAATACTTGTTTGTAACAGAGACTTCTTTAATTGTGGTAACAAGGTATGCCGTATACAATAAAAGGAGTAAGTCTATGGTGCTATGTATAGCACCAATAGGGCAGTGCTACTGCTCCAAATATTGATTTTTGAGATTCAAACAGCACATCCTAGCCGCACAATTCCATCTAGATATTGAAATATTGCAAGAAGCCAAATTGTACATATTTAAGATTTATTTTACTATATCTTTTGGATAGGGAGAAACCATTTAGTTTAGAAATTGTAGACTGACTGTCCAATAAGAATGGTTTTTTTTCTTTTTCATATTAAAAGATTAGTAAAATGATCCTAAAAACTATAAAATTTGGTTTCTATATTGAATTAAGCACCTCGGATTGGCGTTTGAATTTTAAAAAATCAAGATTTGGAGCTGTTGCACTGGTCAATCGGTGCCATGCACAAAACCATAAACTTCAATTGAAGACTCTCCTCAATTTTCTCTCTTGCGCATAAATTTAAAAATGAGCTTGTAAAAAGGGTACCTTTGTTGATCTGTGTTGGTTAGTTACTTGGTACCTATGTCAACAAGCTATGCAATGCTAAACATCCCAATAACATGTGATTTATTGGTGACGAGGCAAAGTCCAATTATCCTTCAATATTTTTAAATGCATGCAAGGCATATTATTATAAAAAATAGTGAATCATGAAATTGGACTAGAAGGGTTACTACATGGTTTATCATCTAGTTTATAACAGTGCCCTTGGTTAATCATCAGCTTCAAGAAAGGCAACAGATAATTATAAGTTTTCCTGAAACTTTTGTCATGTCCTGTAATCGACTAATTCATGTCGAAGTCTTGGGTCATCACTGTAGGTACTTTGTATTAGGTTTGGACATGCAAGTCTTTTACAGTCTCAAAGAAACAGGAACAAGAAAACATTCTGTACAAAAAGAAAAATGAAGTTATTGCAAGCCTGGTATATGGTACTACTTAAGAACACTTCCATTAGCCCCCTGTTTTTAGTAATAATAGTTTCTGATTGCTAAAATTTCATTTCCAGCATCATGTGTGGATCCATTGCACCTCAAATACTTCGTCTTCTCAGGCCGCATCATAGCACTTGCTCTCATGCACCGGGTCCAAGTGGGAGTAGTCTTCGATCGCATTTTCTACTCCCAGCTCTCTGGTCGAACCATAACACTAGAAGACATAAAAGATGCTGACCCATTATTATATGCCAGTTGCAGAAAGATACTTGAGATGGACCCTGACATTCTCGACTCTGATGCGCTAGGGTTAACCTTCATTCGTGAGGTTGACGAATTGGGGTCACATAAAGTTATTGAGCTATGCCCTGGAGGGAAGGACCTTTCAGTAAATAGCAAGAACCGAGATGTGTACATTAACTTATTGATACAGGATAGGTTTGTAAATTCGACCTCAAAACAGGTAGCACACTTTGCACAGGGTTTTGGAGATATACTGACAAATGCAAAGGAGCAAAAGTTTTTCTTTTCAAGCCTGGATTTGGAGGACTTCGACAGGATGATTGGGGGAAGCGAGGGAGCGGTGGATGTGAAGGATTGGAAGGCGCATACGGAGTACAATGGGTACAAGCTCAAGGATCGTCAGATCGGATGGTTTTGGAAGGTTAGTTCTATTTTATCCTACTTATTAGCATACAATATTTTTGTTTTGAGTAGATATGTTTTCTTTTACCTTGCTTGTATTATATTGATCATGAGGAAATAACTCGAGAGCGTAGAAGTGGGTTCTTTTACTTGCTATCTATAGAGATTCTTTGTATTTCTTGCGAATAAAATGTACCCAAACATACAAAAACCAATAAAGCTGTGAGCCAACAAAATTGTAAATGTTGTTTATCTAGAGCTGTGGTATTGGCTGCATGCTATCAGGGATCATAGTGACGAGAATCATTTTGAACCAGGCACATCCTTGCTTTTCAAGAACCAGTGATAAACAGATGAAAATTATGCACATGTATGTGCTGCAATGCAGTACTTTAATGCCCGCAGCTTTTACTTTATTAAGAATATAATTGGAGTCTGGAAATGCCCCAGGATAATTTTGTTAAATGAGTACCACCAACACCTACTCTGGATGTTGTTCACATTCTTCCTTCTGGCTGACAATACCGACTTATGCTGCCATGCCATGAGTGTGACTGGGTTGTTCGCCTGTTTTATCCTGCTGTAGAAAAAAAAATGCAGGATAGTGGCTTACAAATCCTTTTAACTCAATTTGGATATCTGATATTCTGATCTATGCAGCCACTATGTATGTAAAGTCAGAGAGTCGGCGATATCTGATATCTGATATCTCAATTTGGATATCTGATATCTGATATTTCTCTGAGGCAGCAGAGAGTCGGCGATCATGCAAAGTCGCTGCATGCGTTCCCACAAGACAGTGGTTGCATGCTATTGCAAATGCGGGCATAGTTTTGCAATTAGTTGTGAACCAGAAATGGAAATCAAATTATTGTCTCAGTATTCCATCCCCAGAAAAATCCCCAGTGTGTTTGACCGGTCAACGCTACCTCGAAGGTGTGAAGCACTCTGGCACCTTACTTTTAGTGTGCCACCACAAATATTTATACTCAAAGCTTTAACTTTTATTATTACTACTGAACCTATTTATTCTGACTATTCTAAGGATTCATTAACATAACTCACTCCCAATGTGCTGATTTGGAGCTATTTATAGTTGTCAAAGGTATTATTTACACGCATCTAACTAGCTATTATTATCTACCGTAACAAACCTTTTTTAATTGCTAACAATCCTAGTCGAAGGCGGTGTGTCTGGTTTGAAACTGTTTATAGTTTTTAATAGTCTTATTCATACTAATTAAACTAGTTATTAACATCTAGAAGGACAATTTTTATATTTGTGATTTTTTTCATTATACTAATTAAACTAGTTACTAAAAGCCATAGTAATAACTTTTTTATGACACCCAGTCGTGGTCCAGTGCCACATCTTTTTTGTACTTCTCATTACAACTGTTTATGAATACAGTTATCTATATGAACCATTTTAATGTGATAGCTACATGGAATATTTTTATACATATTATTGCAAGTATTCATAGTTACCACTGACATTATTTTTATGTTTTCTTGTTTGTTTTAATAAGCTTGTTGATTAGCGCAGTGAATTTTGTGCTGATAGAGTTTACATGACTTGAACCAAAGAAAACTTTTTAATTTAGAACTTCAAATATAACTCTTTAACTGCAATAACTTTTATTTTTTTTGTTTTTACCCAAACTTCAAAATCCTATAAAGTATCTTGAATAAAGACAATTTGGGAAAATGATGAAGAAATGAAAACAAACCCCAAAAGAAGAAAGGTCGAGCCCAATAAGTTGGAAGTGCCAAATAAGAAAACAGAACTTGGACGTGTTTTACTTAAACTCTATAACAAGCAACCTAATGCCTTCATTAAAACACAAATACCTCAGTTATTGGTGCTGCTTGACCATACCTCAGTAAAGGGCTCAATTCAGGCCCACCAATGGAAAGAACAATTGAATACTGTTAAAAAACTGTGGTTCTCACTACCATACCCAAGATATGCAAGCACAAAAAAAACTTTTTATTGGTCTAATAATTGTGGTGTGACAGGTGGTTGAGCAGATGCCCCCAGAGAAACAGAGGATGCTGCTGTTTTTCTGGACGTCGGTGAAGTACCTGCCGGCAGAGGGATTTGGAGGTCTGGGATCAAAATTGTACATATACAAGTCTTCTGAATCTCAGAACCGCCTGCCCTCCTCCCACACCTGCTTCTACCGCCTCTGCCTCCCAGCTTACTCCTCACTCTCCACTATGCGATCTCGTCTCTCCATGATCACCCAGGACCATGTCAGTTGCACCTTTGGTACCTGGTAGAACAACTCTACCAGTTGCCCCATACCTTTTCATTTTAGGGTCTTGTATATATTTTAAATAATTATATAGTAGGTCGGTTAACTATTGTTATAACTATAATTCTGTAGTTTTTGAGGTTTTTTTTTTTTTTTTTGCAATTTGTTTATATATCTTATAGTGTTATGTATAGGGTATTTTGGCAGGTGTTGTGGGTGGAGGGGGGAACCTAATTTAGAAATTGGGAATGGTCCAGTGCCTTTCTTTTTAGTTATTTTCTTTTTAGGTAACTGTTGACTGGTGGTGATTGACATGAGAATTGAAAAAAAGTGGGTCTTTGTTCTGTGTTATTGTTTATCATCTATCTTTCTATAATGTGCGCACTATTTCAACATGTTTTCGATCGTTATATAGTTGTTTCTGTTGGTTGCCCCAATTCTTTGCAATTGTTTGTATTCAAAGCAATTGTGAAGTTTTTGGCATTAATGGAACACCGGTTCATCTTTTATTCCAAAATCAGAGCGTACACATTTTAACCAAACTCAAAAACAAATGTATTCCTATACACATTAATTCCATTATTGTGCAAAGTTAAAGCTTCACAAAACAATAACATGGAACGTTGCTCGTGCAACATAGTATACAATGCACCTCCAACCAATTCATCCCACACAAAAATCGTCGCAAGTGTAACATAAAATATGCGGAAGAAATACAAAATAGATATCTCCATTACTAAATGGAATTGGTAGGAGAAATCTGCTAGATCTACAGTAGAACTCTTAAACCAAAAGGACAATGGCCGGAAGCAAGAAAACCACTACAAATATTGAGGTGACAGTTTGTGATGCATGTGAAGGCTGAGTTGATGTTCCTGGCGCATTTAAAGGTCCTGGTGCATTTAAAGTTTCTGGTGAAGCTGGAGGCAGCGGCGCCTCATGCACATCAGAGGCATCTAAAACATGCAGTGGGGCCAGGGCTGGAGGCATAGCGGGTGCCAGGATTAGTTGCATAAGACCTCCGACCTCAACAGGTTCAAAATAGACTGGGGCATTGTTCCCGGCATTGAAACACCGACTTCCTGTAATAAAGAATAAGAAACAACATATTAATTAAGATAAGTCCATATACTATATGAAAAGAACAATCGAAACTATATCTATCCTCCCAACATTGTTTTTTTGCTTGAATGCCATGTAGAAAATTCTTAATCAAATCAATCTATGAATATCTCTTAATCCTTCCAAAAACTATAACTTGGTGCAAGTTCAGGGCAGAGTCAGTTTTTTTCCTATTATAAAACCTACTTTATAGATACCTGACTTCCAATCCAGAAAACATTAATACTTCAATTGATATTTAAGGCTGTGCTCCAAAAAGGAGAAGGGACCATATGGTGGCAAGGTTGTAGGAACCTTTTCTCTTCTTGCCTACACCCCTCTCGCTTCAAATAATTAGAGGCTGGAGCAAGATTTAATGATTTGGCCAAGGTGGTTACTCCAATCCAGTCTCCACCTCAACCCTCTATGAAGCACACTGTACGGGGCATATAGGCATATTTGAACCCAAGGAAGATGTTATGGGCACAAGTACCAAAGGACAACATTAAATACAATGTAAACGGCAGCAAAGTTTAAGCATACTCTTATATCGCCTGGCCGTGGCAGGATAGTCAGTTATGAACCCATCAATCTTAGCACTTAGGAAATATGTATTCAGCTCAACAGTTGCATCAGCAAAGAAGTCCCATGCTATTGACACAAACTCGTTCATAAAAACAAAGCCATACACCTTCAACCCGGCTGACTGAAAGCGGTTCACGGCGTTTGTTATGTTGGTAATGAAATTATCATCTATAGGATAAACAGAATATTTGTCTATTGCAACTGCATCAGCAAAGCGTTTTATGTCAGCTACAGAGGCTGTTGAGGCATCACGTATGTCTTTAGAGATCTTGTATATGAGCTTGTACTTGGAATCTTGGCGAAGTTTGGCCAGAACAGCACTATCAGGGGAGAGGACGTTTACTTGCAGCGAAGTCTGGTTGCCATAACCAGCCTCAGTCAATGTGGTTGTGACAAGACTTATCATGTCAAACCCTAGTTTCTCCTGTATGAATGCCACATTCTGATTCACAAAATGGTAGAAGGTTAAGATTCTGATACTTTCAGACTAGTTATTAAAGACTTAATTTCCTGTTAGTGTAGAGATATCACCTCCAAAATGAGTAGAACTCCTTCTATATCTTTGCCTTTGGAAAAAGCCAAAAAATCAGAAAGCTTAAGAAACTTTCCTGCGTTCATGTTTCTTGGATTCCGATAGATATAATACTGGCTTTCTGGTGACGATATCATCGCTGTAAATAAAATTAAAAAGATAAACAAATTAAAATAATTGAAGAAACATAAGGAGAAATAATATTTACAATAATGCCAAAAAATTGAAAAAAAAAAGGATCACGTTTCAAGCTCTGGGAAATCTCATTCCATGTGAGGTTGAAAGTGAAGATGCCAGCGGAAGGTTGAAGAGCTAGAATTGTAGAACTGAGGGAGCTAAACTGAGACTGTGCAGCATTGGTGCTATGAATCAGATCGACTGAGCTCATGCATATTAAAACTCCATCCTTAGTCACCTATGTTGCAAAAGTATATTGTATATACTGTCAATAATTATGTTCCGCGATAGAAGAAGACACCAAAAAAAAGGTTTATAATTGACTGAGATTAAGCAGTGTGAAAGTAAGTAAAAAGTTTGTATTGTTCCAGGAATTATTGCATTTATCTTATAACAACCTGAACTGTGCAGTCAATGACATCAGCACCGTCATCCACAGCTTTTTGGTACCCCAGGTCAGTACAGTCTGGATAGTCCCCGCTTGCTCCATTGTGTGATATTATCAAGGGATTTCCTGTGCAATAGAAAAGAAATAGAGACCAATTTTCAGTTCCTAATATATCATACTCAAAAGGCATGCTTTTGGATTGTGTAGTACAGCATAAGATTTGAGGCGTGTCTACAGCTCCAGGATTAAATTATGGAACTTTTTTGGTGTTGCTTTAAAATAAAAAATCATGGAACCTACAAGGTCAGATTTTTTTTCTTGCTACAGTCAAAATAGAATTGATGTTGTTTGTTTGTTAATTAAATATATACAAACTGCAGTTACCATGATCCACATTGCTGGTATTCAAATCCTTAAAGCAACCTACAAAGGAATTCAGACAAATCAGCACAGAATAGAAAAGAAAAGAAAAAACGAAGCTAAAGAGCTAAAACATAATAAGCAAAGTTAAATTTGATGTACCAATGGCTTCAGCAGGAGTTATCGGATAATCCGATAGAACCCCGTCTACTGAAAAGTCGCCTTTATCAGTGAATTGCAAATACTCAGCTAAAGGATCGTAACTATAATTATAACTGAACAAATTATCATTCGCAAAATCAGCTGCATAAACCTCCAATCCGGCCTTATGTGCATCAGTCACAAGTGACGTGTGGTCCATCAAGTAGTTATCACTTGAGACAGGCCATATATACCCTTTCGGTACCAAGATACCAGATGCGAAAGTCTTGATGTATGTTAGGTTATCTTTGAGAGAATCATAAGTTTTGTTCGTAGAGGGGTCTGTTAGGTATTCAGAGGGAAACCGAAAAATCAATTTTGTTTTCGGACTGATACGAGTGCGAATGCCCTTCAGGAATTCTTCTTCTGGAGAGGAGATGTAGTTAATTATGACTTGCTTGATCAAAGAGATGGTGTAGTTGCGCAGATTATGGCCGCGCTGCTCATAGAATGTGGGATACTGTGGAGAGAGAGAGAGAGAGAGAGGGAGAGAGAGAGAGTTAAATTTCTGTTTTTTTTGTGAGTAAATTCAAAAAATGCTGCAAAAGGAATATGTTTTTTATTCGTATTGCGGCTAGAAAACCAGCAATTCTTGTATTTACCAGAACACCCAAATTGACAAGAAAAGTTCTACAAGTTTATTTTCTGCCTTTGGAACTGTTTTTATCTCAACAAAATTCATACTCTCCACCCCATCCCACCAGTGATCTTTGTGCAAAATCATCAGTAATTATACTTTACAATTATCACCAGTTAGTGATGAGTTATTGTGCACTGGCAAAAGCCACAATTAATAGATTCATTTTCTTTTCACTTGCAAACACTAAATTAATGATTTCTATTTCTTCATAAACTCATTATTTTGCTTGAACAAAGGTTGATATAAGGATACCTGCATATTTAGCCACAGAGAAGACGGATTGACTTGCGTTTTCAGGTAAGTGACAGAGAGAATGGCTTGCGTGCCGTCAAACTTCTCAGAACGAGACCAAATAGCTTGCGTCACTAATAAAATTATACAAAATTTTAAAAACATTTCAGGGTTTTCCCTTGGAATATGTCAATGAATAAGTATACTGAGATGGATATACAAAGTACACTATTAAAAAAGGCTTTGGTACATTAACTATGAAAAGGTATACCATATCAAGAGCAGTGATATATGCAAAAGAGAATACTAGCAACTAGAAGTAGACTGAGTCAAAGAGTATACACTATACACTATACTTGAACAACAAAGAATTGTCAGGCAATGAATCTTTGCTTGAAATTTGAAGTGATAAAATTCAAAGTAAATAACCAAAAAGATAAAAATATTGCTTACAACCAACTTGAGAGAGGTCAGAACTATTGAAGTCAACCGCAAACCAGCCAGCTTTGCTAACTCCATTTACATCATACTGCTTCTTCCCCTTGGGATATACATTAGCTATGGTGGTGCAGTTATCCAAAAGTATGCTCGGCACACAAATAGGGACTCCATCCTTGGTCAAATGTACGTCACACCAGAGAGTTGTGTCCGACGAGCTGGCACTTAGCGCAAAGCTGTAGGCGTCAAAACTTGAATCTGGGAAGGTTCCAGAAAAGCCACCTTTTGCTATAACTATTGGAGGCTTACCTAAGATTAAGAATACCATGTTCTGAGTTGGGATATTCAACTTCTTGAAATAGGAACTTTGTTTAAACTGAATTGGGAAAGAGGATATCAACTTTAACTGGAAGAAGACCACAATTATTACCAAAATTTAACATTTAAAATAGAACCAGAAATATAGCATTGATCAGTGTAATTAGCTTAGTCCATTGGTGTTTTGGTCCTTTTGGACTAAGTTCGAGCTTCTTTTCTTATCCCAAATAACGAATATATATTCTCAGATTAAAATCATATTAAAAAGAAAAGAAACTAGTTATCAAAAGGAAAGAAGAAGTTAGAGCTTCCAGCCAATTGGAAAGAACCAGTTAATAAGCAGCTGAACAACTTTGAGGAAGGCTAAAACCAAATTAAACCCAACTAAAAAAACCACTAGAAATTGCTACCGTTGGAGAGAGAGTAGCAGCCCAAACTTGTCAGCTGTTGCCAGGGATTTAAAAAACTAGACTGAGAGCGACAGAGAGAGAGAGAGTACCATTCAGAGTTTTCCATGAAGAAGCATTGGTACTTTGTCCAGCGGCCAAAACCAAAATCTGAACAAGGAACAGAGTTGCGAGCTCGCACAAAGCTAGGCTGTTTCTTCTCTTCCCCATTTCGGAGGAAGAGAGAGAAGAAGTGAAAGGTGAAGTCTCTACCTTTCTCTCTCTAGGAGAGGGTTAGCCAACTTCTGTAACAATGGCAAAGTGGCAGCCCAACACGAGAGAGAGAGAGAGAGAGAGAGAGGTGTGAGATAATTACTAACTGGTTCTGCCTTTCGCCTGTGTTTATTAACGCGATTTTGTATTTTTATATCCGTACTTGGTTCTTAAAACCATTGACGGGTCCGGATCCCCTAAAGTAACTCAATTTTTGCCGATTTTTTTATTAATCGAAAATTAATAAATAAAATATCGCGAAATGGAATCGATTTGGTGAAATTTTGATATCTAGATAAACCGGGATTGATTATTTCATTTTCTGGGACGGGACAATTCTTAAGTTAAGCAGAGGAAAAAAATAAAAATTTGTGGGCTGGGATAATCTATCTTGTCCCACAATTTTTTTCTTCTCTCTTCTTAATTAATAAGTTACAGAGGAAAAAATGTGGAACGGGATAGATTAACCAGTCCCATAATTTTTTTTCTTAGTTAATTAGATTAGCAGAGTTGCGAATTTAGATTAGTGGGACGGGATAAATTGTCACGTCCCGTGAGATGGAATTAAATGTCACATCCCGTGGGACAGGATAAATGATCTCGTTTTATCTATATTTGAATTTTCTACAGAAATGTGCTGCTCTTTAGAAAAATTAAGTTACTTCACTGAATTCATAACTTGGTCCTCACATTTTTTTTTGAATTTTTTTATAACACAATGTGCTGCTCTTTAGAAAAAGTAGAAAAAGTAAGTATTAGTAAGAAATATTGTGAAATTAAATTGGTCGGTATCAATTATAAGTATTGTAAACATTGTTAATTGCCCAAAAATTTTAATTATACTATTTTTTCAAAAAGAATAAACCAAAACACTTTTTTTTTTTAAATTATATTTCTACCCAAGCCGCAACGGTGTTCTGTGGCCTCAAAAACTGAAGTCCGCATAATGCTGATGCGACCCTGTCGAAGGGGTCGCAGAATATCGATGCGGGCCGTGCTACTCTATTCATTTTTTTTTTGTTTTAATTAAGATGTGGAATAGGGCACAAATCGTTGACTGGGGCCGCTTTGGAATTCAATTTGTGCAGAAGTCCCAAAACATTCAATTCCAAAGCACAAATCATAAATTGATTCGGTATTCCGCAGCCTCCTGACTAGAGCCGCATTGGCATAGTGCGGATTCCATTAAATGAGGCCGCACGGTGTTCTGCGGCATGATAGAATCAGAAAAACTCAAATTTTAGAGTGTTTTGATTTATATATTTTTTTCAGGAAATGGTATATATAAAAATTTCGGGTTAAATACCGGTGCCTATAGAATATCTGAATCTAGTATTTTATTTTTTAATATTTTTTTATGAATTTTAATTTATGGACGCTAACAATTGTCTGTCTAAATTAGATAATAAAAATATAACAACGACCAGCTTGGATTTCTGATTATGATTTTTTACATGGCAGAGATATAAGCTTGTATCTAAGTATATTAACTTATCCGAAAAACAATTCTAATATATATATATATATATGAGAATATATATATATATATGAGATAGGCTATGGTGAGTTGTGAAGTAAAACATCATTTTACTTCACGTTATATTTTCATTTTGAAAATTCAAACAACCGATCCGAACCGTTTAACTTTTTCTAAATATTGAAATGTGCTTGGAGACTAAATTTTACATTTTTTAGAATTTTTTTACTATTTATTAAGCCACTTTGAAATCGCTGATCCACTGTGAACAGTAAAAAAACAGTAAAATTTTCTGGACCACCGGATCAGCGATTTTCAAAGTGGCTTAATAAATAGTAAAAAAATTCCAAAAAATGTAAAATTTAGTCTCCAAGCACATTTCAATATAGAGAACATGTTGAGCGGTTCGGATCGGTTGTTTGAATTTTCAAAATAAAAATATGAGCGTGAAGTAAAAATGACATCTTACTTCACAACTCACCATAGCCCAGCTCTATATATATATGTGTATATATATGTGTATATATGTGTATATATATGTATATGTATGTATATGTATGTATATGTATATATTCCTCTATATGAGGAGGGTTCCAATGCCTCAATTTTTCATGCCTCCACCATGCCTCCATTTTTAAAACTTTAATAACTCAAAATTTAAAACTTAAAAGTCAAAATAAAACCGTTGGATATAATCTACATCATTTTATCTATGTGCTCATAAAAAATTATCACATTTTGATTTTGTTTTTATGTGAATCAATAAGTTGAAAAATCAACGTCTAGAAATTATCCACATTAGTACGTTTTTTACAAGCTCTTGATGACAACCAAAACAAAATTGAAATGTCATAATTTTTTACACGTGCATAGATAAAATGCTATAGATCATATCCAACGGTTTTATTTTGACTTTTAAGTTTTAAATTTTGAGTTATTAAAGTTTTAAAAAATGGAGGCATGGTGGAGGCATGAAAAATTGAGGCATTGGAACCCTCCTCTATATGTATATATATGTAGAGTAGAACTAGGGTGCTCCTAAGCTCACCAAGCCCTTCGTGAGCGCGACTCTAAAACCTATCGAATTGACTTCAAACGACATTTTCAAACCGTTAGATGTTCAATCTATATTAAAATGTGCTTGGAGACCAAATTTTACATTTTTTGGAATTTTTTTACTATTTATTAAGATGGTTTGAAAATCGCTGTTTTTATTAAAATTCTGCACCATTGGAAAACAGCGAATTTCAAACCATCTTAATAAATAGTAAAAAAATTCCAAAAAATGTAAAATTTGGTCTCCAAGCACATTTTAATATAGATTGAACATCTAACGGTTTGGAAATGTCGTTTGAAGTCAATTTGATAGGTTTTAAAGTCGCGCTCACGGAAGGGCTTGGTGAGCTTAGGAGCACCCTAGTTCTACTCTATATATGTATATGTATATATGTATATGTATATATATATGTGTATATGTATATGTATATGTATGTATATGTATATGTATATGGAATCTGGCTAATATGCTACGCGTATATAAGGGTCTCTCCGTGCTACGGCTCACTTTTTGAGTTTTCAAAATCCTAACGGTCGATCCGAACCGTTCAACATGATCTCCATATGAATATGTACTTGCAAACCAAATTTTACATTTTTTAGAATTTTTTTACTATTTATTAAGCCACTTTGAAAATCGCTGATCCAATGGTCCAGCAGATTTTACTGTTGTGTACAAATTAGTGCTTTTTCAAAGTGGCTTAATAAATAGTAAAAAAATTCTAAAAAATGTAAAATTTGGTTTGCAAGTACATATTCATATGGAGATCATGTTGAACGGTTCAGATCGACCGTTAGGAATTTTGAAAACTAAAAAAGTGAGCCGTAGCACGGAGGGCTCTATGCTACGCGTAGCACCGTAGCACTGTCCTATGTATATGTATATATATGTATATGTATATGTATATGTATTATATATATATATATATATATATATGTGTGTGTGTGTGTGTGTGTGTGTATGGCTAACACGCTTCCTCTAGTATATTAACAATATACTTCTGGCCTTCAAAATATATTGAATCGGTTTCAAACGACAAATTCAAACCGTTCAAACCAATCTTCTTAATGAGAGCTTCGTTTCCATAAAAAAAAGTTTAATTTTCGAATTTATTATCTATCAAGTCAAGCGATCAAAATATGAAGGATTTGTGTGCATTTTAATATACTATTTTGTTCATTTTTTGACCACTTGACATGTAAATAAATTCAAAAATTAAAAAAATATATATGAAAATGAAGCTCTTGTTAAGGAGATTGGTTTGAACGTTTTAGATTTGTCGTTTGAAGTCAATTCGATAGATTTTGGAGACCGAAAGCATATTATTGAAATACTAGAGGAAGCGCGTTAGCCATACTCATATATATATAGAGGTTGACTAATCTACCAATGTTGGTACGGAACACTTCGTTATACCAAGTGGGTTTTTGCGATTTCGAAGTTCAAATAGCCAATTTGAAACGCTCAATGCGTTCTCCATATTAAAATGTGCTTGGAGACCAAATTTTATATTTTTTAAATTTTCTTTACTTTTTTTTTTGGATTTTTTAAAACCACTCTTTGCAGATTTTTTTTATTTTTAAATGTTAAAACAGTGGGTTAAAAAAATCCGAAAAAAATAATAAAAAATTCCGAAAAATGTAAATTTAGTCTTCAAGTATATTTTAATAGGAGAATGCGTTGTGCACTTCAGATCGACTGTTTGAACTTCGAAATCTCAAAACCCACTTAGTATAATGAAATGTTCTGTACCAATGTTGGTATATTAGCCAACCTCTATATATATAAATATCTAGTAATTATTTTTTTCTCTAGATTCGCATGCACAATTTCATATGCTAATTTGTCCGGATAATTGGCAAAGTTCATATGGTGTATTTATATGCTAGTTTGTTTGAATTATTGACAATTTTTAATTTTTAATGTATAGATACGGAGAGAATGAAATTTAGTCGTCAAATGTTTTTTTTTTATCAGTAAAAGTTTTTTTTTTTTTTTTTTAATTCCTTGGTAGACGCTACCAGGAGTTTGTAAATTGTAATTTAGGTTGTGCTCATAGAGGTGGCGAATGGGAAAGTGGGAAAGGAAAGGGTTATTTATCTTGCTTTCTTGTTAAAATTGTAAAAAGTGAAAAAAATGTGAAAGAAGAAAATTATTTCTCAAAACAAAGATGGTTTCCATTTATTTTTAAATTTTATTTCTTTCTAATTTGAGGTTAAAAAAATTAACATATTTTTTTATTTTCTTTCATTCTTTTTTCTTCCATTTTCTTTTCTTTCTAACTCCGGAACAAATACTTAGTTGGGTCACTTTACTATTGATTTTTATTTCTATTTTTAAAGTCAAAACAATCAATTCAAACTGTTCAACATAATCTCTATATGAAAATATGGTTGGCTGCCAATTTTTACTATTCTTTTAGATAGGTATGAATCTCATGTTCTAACGATTCTGGACCATAAGAAAGTAGTGATTTTCTACCATCTACAAAAAAAAAAAATTCGAAAAATATAAAATTCATAATCTCCAGAGTACATATTCATATGGAGATCATGTTGAACAATTCATATTGACTATATGAATCTTAAAAATAAAAATATGAATTCATAGTACGGAGTAAGGACCAATGTACTTGTCATAGTGACAAATGAATAGTTCGGGTTAGGTTCGGCGGGGTCAAAAATTTGTGATTCGGGTATAATTCAAGAATGATTCGGTACAACAAGGAAGCAAAAAAAAAAAAACTCAACCCCCCCCCCCCCCCAAAAAAAAAAATTTCGCGCTTTTTTTCGCGAATAATTTATGATTCGTGTTTCATTTGCGAATAAAACGTATTATACGTTTCTTTACGTTTTATTCGAACTCGGTTCAGAAACATTAAAAAACAAATAAAACACGAATTATTTGTGAATTAATCGCGTATATTGTTACCATAGTACTCGTAATACTGTATCAATACTGAATACACAATTGAACACATAAAATAGAGCCTTACATGTTAAAGAGCAGCTTGGGTCCGATGCCCATCGGACTCAAATTTGGGTCCGATAGGTTTCGGGACTGTCCTATCTGCTTTAGGATTCATGCGCACGAATTTTAAAGCAGACGGGAAAGTTGCGGAAGCGAATCTTAAAACAGATTGAACAGTCATCGAACTCATTGAACTCACTTTGAATCCGATAGGCATCGGACCCAAATTGACCTCCTTGCCCAGTTTCACACATAAAATAGAGCCTTACATGTTATATGAGATAACTCAACTTTTAAGTTGATACGTGTAAAAATCTGAACCGTTCAGCACAAATCTTAAACAACTCATTTTTTTATTAATACACCTTCTGTGTATCTATCTAAATAAACACAGTTTAAAATCTGGTCCGTAAAGTCATCAACTCAAAAGTTTAGGTGATTTAATATTCTAAAAGTTGGAGGACATAACATAAAAGGCATATTTGTACTTTTGAAAAGGGAAAAATAATTGAAAGGGCATAAATAAAGGCGATTATACGGTAGAATATTGTCGGCTAAAAATTGAAATCCGACAATTCAAGTACCGTGTCTTCCGACATTTTTATTAATGTCCAAAGTTTAATAGAAATTAATTAATATACCCATATCTCCTGAGTATTTAAAAATACCCCTACCGGTCATTTTATGGCCGGTACTCTATTTATTTACCTACCGGCTATTAAATGGCTGGTACCCTTAATTTTTTTTTTAGAGACACTATGAAGAACAAGATGCTGAAATCTAACACTAAAAAATCAATTTTTTATTTAAATTATTTGTTAGATTACTTCTCTTGATGTATAATTAGCATATTTATACTAAAATACGCTAAATTACTTGAAATTATGTTAAATTACGCTAAATTACACTAATTTCGCTAATTATACTGAAATACGCAAAATTCCGCTAACATAATTTCAAGTAATTAAATTCACTAGCCGCATGCGAACACTAAACTACGTTTTTTTTTAGGTACTAAGTTTTAACAATTTCACTAGTTCAGGTTGATCCAGTTGTTTTAATGTGATTCAGGTTTCCTATCATTCCTAATCATCAGCCGCATACGACACTGTCACTAGCCGCATACGGGTCGTTATGTGTCTACCGATGATAAAAAACTTTAACTCAATTTTTGAGGCACTAAACGACGTTTTTTTGCAATTCTGATTCTGTCGGCCCCTTGGGGATAACCCCGTCTCGTCCCAGGCTTTCCGAATTGGGGTCGTACGCGCAAATTCGAGTTTTCTAGCCAAAGTTATGGCAGTTTAAAGGCTTTTTAAAAAAAAGGATGCTTTCGTGCAAAAACACCGATGATGCCCCGATGCTTTATGCATTACTTAATGACGGCAAAAGTGCATCGATGTTTTATTACAAAATCATCAGCGACACACCGATGTTTTTTTAGCACTACCATGCTTAATTGTCAATACTAAGGCTAATAAAACATCGATGTTTCATTACAAAAACATCAGCGACACACCGATATTTTTTTAGCACTACCCTACTTAATTGCCAATGCTAAGGCTAATAAAACATGATGTTTCATTGCAAAAACATCGATGATGCACCGTAATTTAACATAATTTAACATAATTTAGCGTAATTTAATGTAATTTAGTGTAATTTAGCGTAATTTAATGTAATTAGTGTAATTCAGCGTAATTTAACATAATTTCAAGTAATTAGCATATTTTAGTATAAATATGCTAATTATACACCAAAAGAAGTAATCTAACCAATAATTTAAACTAAAAATTCGAATTTTTAGTGTTAGATTTCAGTATCTTGCTCTTGATATTGTCTCTAAAAAAAAAATTAAGTGTACCGGCCAGAAAATGGCCGGTAGGGGATACTTTATAAATACTCAGGGGATCTGAGTATATTAATTAATTTCTATTAAAATTTGGATATTAATAAATATGTCGGCCGTGTCTTTGCTTTCTCTAAATAAAAATGCACCTGACATGAATGTGTTATACCAATTGCTCGAGTTAATTATGTAAATTTTGGTGGATCTTATAATTGAGTGCTTTTGTACCAACTTGGCAACTTTCGCTAAGTCAGTGCTTTGTTATCTTTATCAAATCTGGGTGAGAATTTTAATCAAGCACTATTGTCAAACATCTATATTTTAAAAAAATTCACGGGTTAAATACCTTTGGTTTTGACAAATAGAAATTTTCATTGTCATATTAAAAATTCTCATTCTCACGAAATTCCCATGTTGCCGAACTAATCCTTAAATTTAAAAAGAGCTAATACTTATTTCTTAATATCCAATTGAAACCAATTAGCTGGTTTCGAGCCCGTGTCAATTACACGAAACAGTTTTAGCAAACAAATTAGAGAAATATTGAATTAGATGTACTTTACTAGTGCATTGTGTGTGAGAATATAAATACCTCTTGAGACAGAAGTAGAGCTTTGTTGGGGTCGCTTTAACAAATCTAAGCAAGTTAGATATTGAATTAGAAATAGGAGTAGAACTAGGGTGTTTTTAAGCTTACCAAATTTTTTTTGGTGAGCTTAGTTTCAAAATCTATTAAATTGATTTTAAACTATGAATTCAAACCATTGAAATTGATCTATTTTACGCGGATGAGTTTGCATCCAAATTTTTAAAAAAATTTAAATTAATTTAGTATAAAATTAAGCGGTAAAAAAAAGTTCAAAAAATAAATGTATTAAAATTAATTTATAAACTTTTTAATTTTAATCGCTTGATTTTATACTAAATTAATTTGCAAATTGAATAACTCTGCATGCAAATTGATCAGTTTTAACAATAGTTTGAAAACAATTCAATAAATTTTGATATTAAGTTCACCAAAAAAAGTTAATGAACTTAAAAACACCTTGGTTCTGTTCTACCTGGAAATAACACTATCTTTTTTTGGTAAACAATTAGAATATTAGATACACTTTTACCAAATAAATGGGGGAAATTTCGCTGGAAGTCACTAAACTTTGTCCTTCGTCATGAATTGTTACTCAAGTTTGATTTGTTCCAATCAAGTCACTAAACTTTTAATTTGTCCCAATTAAGTCACTCTATAACTTTTTCCGTTCAAAATACTAATAGAATATGTCCATTATGTTCAAAATGCTAACGGAATATACTCATTCCGTCCAAAATATTAACAGAATGAGTATATTCCGTTCAAAATACTAACAAAATGAGAATATTCCATTAACATTTTAGACGGAAAAATTATAGAATAATTTAATTAGAATAAATAAAAAATTTAGTGACTTAATTAGAACAAATTAAATTTGAATGAAATGTGATAAAAGACAAAATTTAGTAACCTCTCACTAAATTTATCCAAATAATAAATGACAACAGAAATATTTGACCTGAAATCGACCGAGACGCGACGAGTAACGACCAATCGCCATTGTCGTTAAGGCAATATTGCCTACTTTAGCCAACGACAGCCTGGCTCCAACAAATGCCAGGGTCACATGGGGGCTCTTCTCTGGGGAACCAACAATTAATGCTCTCTCTGCCAGTGGGCCCACCCATTTTGTTGGGCCAGCTTGAAACATATGTTCAGACAAAATAAATGGATTAGCAGACTGAGAAGAAGACAATTCTTTCTTGTAGTTTTGAATCTTTTGATCAAATAATTGAGTTGCAGGCATTGTAGATACTAGATAGGTTTCAGTGTCATTCAATAATCTTTTGATCATGTCACCATAGCCTCAGTCTTTTTTTTAATCAATCTATGGACTATGGTTATTTCAGTATGCATTCATGCGCATGTACTAGGTTAAGAAAGAGAATATAACAGAATATAATTAAAGAATAAAACAGAATTTTGTGGCATGGATTGCGCAAGAAAGGAAGGAGAGAACGGCTGTCCCTCACCGGTGTGCCACGTAGGATTTATCCAGTTGAGAGTGGGACCCACGTGGAACAAGAAGTTGTGCTTTCTTTCCAGCGCATACGAAGTTGTATTGCAATGCAATGCCAACAACCCATGCCGCGTTTCAGTTAGCAGACTTTTATCCTTTGATTAAATGAAAATGCGTTTCTTGGTAGGGAACACACGTTTGCGCGTGTTGTGGTTATTAGTGCATGATTTATAATTTCATCTTGGGATTTTTTTTAAAAACCGTAAATAAAATAATTAAATCTACGAAATCAACATGATGACTGTAAGATTTACAAAAACCATCAGAACCGAGATGTCAATTCGGTCCCAACGAATTTTTTTTCTCCGGACCGAAATGGCAATTCGGAAAAAACAGGCCAGACCGAACTGCCAATTCGGTCCAGAGGCTTTTTTTAGCCTGGACCGACAATTCGGTCCAGTTTTTTTTTTTTTTTTTTTTTTTTTTTTAAAGATTAGAGATGAGCAAAATTTAACATATATTAGCATATTCATACTAAAAGAGGAGGGATCAAGTTACAACAACCATTTTTTTTATTTTCAAAGTCCAAATCGTCGATCCAAACCGTTCAACATGATCTCCACAATAAAATGTGCTTGCAGATCAAATTTTATATTTTTTTGAATTTGTTTACTATTTAAAAATAGTCATATTCAGACCATTGAATTTTGCACCCATCTTAATAAATAGTAAAAAATTCAAAAAAATGTAAAATTTGATCTGCAATCACATTTTATTTAGATAATCATGTTGAACGGTTTGGATCGACGATTTGGACTTTGAAAATGAAAAAAATGATCGTTGTAACTTTGTTGTAACTTTATTTAGATAATCACATTTTATTTCAGTGTTAGATTTGTCTCTTAAAAAAAAAAAAAAAAAAAAAAAAAACTGGACCGAATTGGCAATTCGGTCCGGGCGAAATTACACGCAAGGCCACATAGGAAGTTGCTGGGAACTGTGAAAAACAGCCAGACCGAATTGCCAATTCGGTCCAGAGAAAAAAAATTCGTTGGGACCGAATTGGCATCTCGGTTCTGATGATTTTTGTAAATCTTGTAGTCATCATGTTGGTTTCGTAGATTTAATTATTTTATTTACGTTTTTAAAAAAAATCCTTCATCTTGTCATGCTTAAGAATTATTCACATTTTAAATATGTTATAGTAGATTTTGCCACCTATATGTTCCTTTTTTTATTCCACAAAGACATTTGAAGGCAGGGGCGGACCCCTCTGGATTTTGAGTTTAGTGGAAATCTATTGGTCTTGACCGACTTTGCCTCTTCTGAAATTTTTTTTGCTTCCTTCTGGATGTTTGATTTGTAATTCGAATTAAATTTATAGTTAAAATTGAAATAAATTTGTTGAATTTTGATTGATAATTAGAATTATAAGTTAGAATATCAGAAATTACAATTCAAAGCATTAAAAAGTATAAGTTAAATCATTATTTTTTATCGAGTACCTAATTAGTTAATGAATTTAAATCAATTAGCTATTTAAACCCGATTCGATATTTTTTTTGCTCCTCCCTGAATCCGCTCCTGTTTGAAGGTCTGATAATTCTACTTCCAATGTTATAATATTGAACAACAAAGTGTTTGACAATTCTACTCTCAATAGAACATATATTGATTTATTGTTGCACGTGCCGAATAGTTTTTTTTCCTAAAGATCTAAAAAATAAATTAAAAATATTACAAAAAACATTAATAAGTTTACTTAATTAAACACTATGATATAATTAGTAATTATTGTTTTGGTATAATTAGTAACCAACAAACTTATTATGAAAAATATTAGATATAATTTATGAATAAAAAAATTATAGTTAGATGTTATTCTTTATTAAAATGTACATTTAGCAATTTATTTTTAGTTATCCGAATTATATTCATATCCGTATTTGTATCCGTATCCGAGACTATCTGTATTCGTATTCGTATCTGAAAAATTATAACGGATAAGAATACGTTTGATAACTATCCAATCCGTATCCGACCGTTTACGCCCCTAATTCTGGCAGTGCTCGTACAGTCATACCACATGCGTGTTCCTACAGATGGAGCTACAAAGGATCCGGATTTGGCGACTTAAAAGGCTATAGAGCAATTTATTATTATTTTATTGTGCTGAACCACTCATATTCCATCGAGAACTGGTCCAAATTGGAAGGCCCAAGAAAACGACTCCCACGGACCAACGGGCAACGGCAACTAAAAAAGTTTGAATTTTGTTTTTCTCTTATTATTCCTTCTTCACACATTCTAAGTAGCAGGAGAAGCACAGGCCCAATTCCCGTGAAAACGACTCGAAACTTTGAACAGAGAAATGGAATTTTGTAGACCTTTTTCCCTTGAATAATAATAAATGATTGAGATATCAGATATGTATTAATATAATAATTTTTGTAAGACGCGTTCGAAATTTAGTTACCCCACAACCGGCGACTCAGACTCAGCGAGTCATGATCAAGTCAATGGGGATCCGAACCGCACCAATAAGATCTCTTACGATAAATCTGTGCCGTTGGTCTTTATTGAGATCATATAAGCGAATCTTGATGTACACAATTGACTGGCAGTCTGGCACTAATTTTTCCAAGAATGATTGGACTCCGCAGGGATCTAGCCTCGGAAATCACAATCAGGAGATAAAACGGAAATAAATCAGCTGAAATTCTGAGATCGGGTACCGTTCACTTTGAAATTCCTTCAATTCGTAATCCAGCTATCACATTTTTTTCGGGAACGCATCTCGAAACAACTGGTTTTTTTTTTGCACGCATCTCGGAATAGTTCAACGGCTGGATTCAGATTGCAGAGATTTCAGGTGAACAGTACCGACCTGGGATTTTAGCATATTCGAATCCAGATCAAACTACATTAACAGAAGAACAAGTGAAGGAAGACGGGGATGAGACTCTCCTCTGCACAGTATTCTTATGTTCTGATTCAGAGAAATAGGGTTCTAAATGAGCTGTACATAAGCGAGTTACTCCAAACTCATGATCAACTTATTAAGTTGGTGAGCGAGTCAACTCGAGTTGAAAAGACAATAACGAGCTGAAAACGTAACTTGAGTTCAGTCATCACCAAATCAAGTTGGCTCATAACTCGTTTGGCCTAGTTAATCTTCCTAGTTATTGTCATTCCCGGTTCATAGTGCGGTGGCTTATAGTTTTAAGTTGGTGTCCTATTACAAAATTATATTAAAAAATAATTGGAGCATGAATAAATAGGGTCTTATTCCCATTGTAGCCCCTCCTTTTACCATCTTACGGAATACAATTTGAATTCAGCTCACAAGTTAAACGAATCAGCCAATTCGAATTGGATCTGACTCAAGTTGTAAATGAACTAGTTAAAGCGATCAATTACCAAACGAGTTACAAATTCATAACTTTTTATACAAACACACTCAAAGATAAGAAACTAAAAATAACACGTTGTGCCAAATATGGAAGTAAATAGAAAATTAAAATTGGGGCTGAAATATCTAACGAGTCTAATTTAATTTGATTTTATAAGAGTTAAAAATATTGATGTAAGAAAAATTATAAATTTTCAATTTATAGAGGAGGGAGAGGGTTTATTAACGTAGAGAAAACAATCGTCATAAAATAACTACAATATTTAAAATTAACAATGGACCTTTATTATCATGAATAATTCACAAGAGATGAGATTTCAAACCTGCGACTTCCTACACGAAGAGTACCACTAAACAAAAAGCTGATTCTCGCAATTAATTCTAGTTATATGAATAATTTTTTCTTGTATTTTTTAATCGATAACGAAAATAAAATAACACGTCACAACAAAATACTTTTGGATAGATAATTCGTGGTGACAAAAAAAATCTTGAAAATGAAAATTCAATGATGTGCATAACGGATTTCGAACCTGTAAATAAATCTTATTTTTTTTTATCAATATATTTGCCGCCAACCATAATAATAATAAAAAAAAACAGACTTTTCTTTTAGACTTTTCTTCTGAAAAATGACATGGAAAATTGGAAAGGTGCGAGCTATGAAGAGAACGAGTGGAAAGAACTGCTCGCCTATTGTTTTCACAGAGATTTCAGAGGTCACAAGTGGACTGGTTACTTGGGGTTGACTCGAGGTCATCTAAAGCGCCAATTCAAGAATATTCAAAATTAATAACAAAATATCTGTGTGATCGATCCATAGAGAAAAGTGATCTTATTGAAATGCAAGAAAACAATACTGGATGTGACACATGACACATCTTAAGATGTTGAAATCAAACATAAAATAGTTGTCAAGTAGATAATTCCCAAGCAAATAATTTAATAAAAAGCCCACCAATTCAAAGCCCAAAAGTGGCCTCATAGGAAGAATAAATAAGCCCAAGTTTGGCCTAGTTGGGAAAAGGCACTTGAACCAGTAATAAGCTAGGACTTAGTCGCGATTATATGGTTTAAAATAGTTCCCAGCCTGTATTATGATATCACAGGAATACGGTCACTAATTCTGATACCAAAGCGTGGTGAAAAAACATGATTCTCAGTTTCTCACTAATTATAGCGACAGTGATATATACAGATTTTATGTAAGAACAAAATAATATCAGGAAGACAGGAACTCTTTTTAACTTCAACCATCAATAGTGGCTAGGGGTGAAAACAGAGCGAATACGGAGCGGATAGTGGTAAAACCATATCTATATTTCTTTTTTAATTTTCCGGATACGGATCGGATCAAATATATTAAATTAATATTAAAAAATACCAAAGTTCATAATATTTATCTAATTTTTATGGTGAATAACAATATTTTTTCATAATATATATCTACTATTCAGATACGGATAATTGAAACGTAAAACCATATATCCACACTGATATTCGGATATAGGATTTCTACATCTAATTTTTCGAATATAGATAGAATACGGATGGGATACTATTCATACCGTTTTCACCCCTAATAGTGGGGCACTGATAAAGGCAACCTGTAGGATCAGTTGTAGTTCTGAATGGAATTCTAAGTTTTTGACAAGTCTAAAATATATCCATTCAAAAAAAAAAAAAAAAAATTCTAACATATACCTATTTTTTTTTTTTGTGAAAATGTTGTCTTCATCGTTTAAATATGATATGTCTGAGAGTTAAGAGTATATTGTTCATTCAGAAAAAAAAAAAAATATACTGTATTAAAGACATATACTATACTCCGGTAATGTAAAATTAGATCTACTCGGGCACCAATTTTTCTTCATTTGATGCTTAGAAATTTCAACTTGCACATATTGGTCATGCGGTTGGCTTGTTTTTAGGAGTTAGATTTAACTTTGCAGAGGTACACATTAGGGGTGTTCATAGGGGTGCAAAAGGATCAGATAGTGGTAAAAGTAAAATCATATCCGTATCTGTTTTTATTGTGATATGAATTGGATATTAGACGAATACGGATATTAATATTTGATTTTTATAATGATGAATTACATAATTTTTTCATAATATATATTAATCTATATGGAATATATCTACTGTTCGGATAAGAATAATTAAAATTTAAAACCATATTCGTATTCCCGTACGGATATTTGGATACCGGATATCAGTATCTAATTTTAGGATACAGATCTAGATACGGACAAACAATATCCGACCCGTTTGCACCCTTAGGTGTTCATCGGGTCCGGTATAATCAGTTTTAAACCGAACTCTCTCAGTTAAATGGTTCAATTTTTCAGTTAAATGGATTGGTTTGGTTCATTTTTTAAAACCAATTTAGTAGTTCAGTTCGGTTTAGAAATTTTAAAATCGGCTAGACCAAATGACCAAAATTGTTAAACCCGTCCTCCATCCGAACCAACGATTTAAAAAAATTCAAAATTTACTACATAATATATATTTCTTGGTTTGGTTTAAAACCGGTTAGACCAAACCAAACAAAATTTTTAAATACATCTTAAAAAAAAAAAATTTTAACAAATAATATTTATTTTTATTATTAATCTTCTTATTTCAGTTCAACCGAACAAACCAAAATTTAATTCGGTTTATACAATTCGGCTGTATTTTTTGAAAAACAAATAAAAATTTAGTTTACCTATTTTATTTCGGTAACCGAACCGAACCATGAATACCCCTATAAACGTCGCAGCACAATCTCTATGCCGTTGAATGTTTATAGCAGAGATTATTAAATCTTAATAACTCGTATATCAGCTCCAGTTTTTTATCAGATGGTAAAAAATCTTAAAGCAACTCTCGTGTATCGATTATGTCTTAGTGGAAAGCGGGGGCGTTCTGATGCCCATTGCCCCATCTGACAAAGTTTGTTCCGATGGGTGTCTACACCGTTGGATCATGAGATTAAGTGGAGACATCTGCATTTTCCTAATTTTTTTTGGGTCATGTTTTTCTTTCATTTTACATAAAAATTATGAACTATGTCTTTGAACATTTTGCTACATTATATTCTATTTCTGGCTCCTCCTCTGTTATCGGACACGAATTTATAATTTTCTCTTAAAGTATTATTATTTCATTTAATTTGATTTTTGAAGGTATGCAGTACCTATATACATATACATAGTAATTAGTTTCCCAAGAATTTAATATATCAATTATTTTTTTTTTCTAGTTAAATATTCATGTTTAAGTTTGTCAACTGAACCACATTGGTTTAATTTTTTTTTTGATAAAAAGGCTAATGCTCATTTTCATTAAAAAAAAGTTAACTTACACCCACATTTAGTCTTTCTGAATCAAAAGTAAACTAAAAGAATTCTAACAATAATGTCCATCAGCTGTATCTCAGCTGATAATGCACAGGAAAACAATTGTTCTTTTTTGTTGCATAAAAGGAACTAAATCTGTTGTTATTCCTTGGGAATAAGAGGACCTGTTATTCTGATCCCAACCGTTGATTTTTCTTGCGATGTGCGCATGAAAAAATTTCATTGTTAAGATTCGTGCATAGGAAAATTTGATTAGTTGAGATAAGAATAACAAGTTCCTGTTATTCCCAAGGAATAACAACAGATTTCCTGTTATTCTATTTCTTCTCAATGAATAACTAAATATGTTGTCCGTACAAAGATCTAAAACGTACAAAGTCTCAAGAGAACGGAGTAGGTCCGATGCCCATTGGACCTACTTTTAGGTTTAATGAGCATGATGACCGTCCGATCTAATTTAAGATTTGTGCTCATGAAAATTGAAACAGACATGCACAAATTTTGAAGTATTCTGCACGAATCTTAAAGCAAATCGATAGTGATTAAACCCATCAAACCAAAGTAGATCCGATGCCCATCGGACCTACTCTCAAGTAAAGTCTCAACTCATCTGATATGCTGTAAAGATGCTGTGAACAACTGAACATCATAGACCTGTGTTCACGATTTTTCGGTCATGTTCAAACCAGCCCATTAATTGAACATGCGATCATCATAATAGTAGCACGATTGCTATTATTATTATTATTATTATACATAAACAAAACACAACACAGACAGATACCTCCAAAACACAGTGACCCAAACAAACAACCAATTGGGCTCACAAGCCCACCTTTATTTCCTAATATAAACTAACATCAAACCCCCAAAACCATGCGTAGTTTTTCCTTTCTCAAGACTCTCTCTCTCTCTCTCTCTCTCTCTCTCTCTATTCACTCTTCTCTTCCTCCTTGCTCGCTTCCACAGTCTCCGCCTGTACCGCCTCAGTATCCCCAGTTGGTGTAGGTGTAACTGTAGCTTCAACCGGTGTCTCATCAGTTTCTTGTTCTGGTGCTTTCTCCTCTGCATTTTCTGGCTCATTTGCTGGAACTTCTGCCGTGACGACTTTGACGGCCGTCTCAGAAGTAACAACATAAGTTGTAACCTCAGTCAGCACAGAATCTGGCGCCTCAGTCTCTGAAGACACAGCATCTGTTGTTACCTGGTTTTTTGTGTCAGCGGTGACCTCCTCGGTTGCAACTTCATCTGGGGTTTCCTGATTCTCCTCTTCCACGGTTGGGGTTTCTTCCTTAGGCACCTCGACCTCGTCAGCCACCGCGTTGGTTGCCTCTTCTTTTGGTTCATGTGCTATGGCCTCTATAGCTGTTGCTGGTGCTGGTACTGGTTCCTCTTTTGGTGCTTCAACAGTCTCAGAAACAATCGGCTTATTGATGTTCTCCTCGGACAAAGCCGGAGTTGCTGATTGGACCTGCAGATAAAGTTTTGGTTCATGCATTTGATAATTGATAATTTCACTGGAAATATGTTACTGAATAACATTATTTTTAAGTTCACTGGTATAGCCTGTCAAAGCTCTATAGAACTACTAATGAAGTTCAAGAAAAGTGCCAATAAAGATAAAAAGAATGATTAAACTACCTCAACTGTTGCCATGGGGATGATTACTTGGGGGAATTAGCTAGACTGAATTTTGTGAGGGGTATTAGGTTGTGAGCTCAACACTTGATAAGAGCACCAGTAGTGGGGTTGAAGCAACACGGGGCAAATGGTGCTACTTATAGGAGATCTAAGGGGTAAAATGGGAATATAATGAGGAAAAGAATGATGAATTAATAAATGACTAAATGATAAACTAGAGCTGCCACATATATACCGAACTTTCGGTGTGTCAGCAAATTAAGTAGGAAGATAATATTTGAACTTTAAAATTTTATAAATACGAAAGAGGCTATGATATTATGCATAGCGCGAATTGGTCCGTAATACGGATTAATATTTTCATTTTCAAAGTTTGAGTAGTTGATCTAAATCATTCAATTTTCAACGTGATTTTCATATGAAAATGTAATTGCAGACTAAATTTTATATTTTTTAAATTTTCTTTTACTTGGACAGTTGCACGGTAGAAAATCACTTGATCTGAAAATCCTCGACCATTCAAAAATAGTGATTTTCTACCTATCTAAAAATATAAATTTAGTATGCAAGTACATTTTCATATAAAAATTATCAATGGTTCAGATCGACTATTTGAACTTTGAAAATTAAAGTATTGATCCATAGTACGGACCAATCCACACTATATATGCATAGTACCATAGCCTCACTCAATAAATATTAATATATTCCTAACATAATTTTGATATTCATTTGAATGTAAGCAAAAGTATTAATGTACTAATATTTTTTTTCATCAAGGAAAATTGCTGAAACGCAATGACCCAGACAGCACATAATTCGACGAGTTTTATCTCAAAAACATACAATTTTGCAACTGAATATATCCGTTCGTTGTTATTTTTATTTTATTTTTTACATTCAAATTTACTTCAATAGCAAATAAGACGCTTCAAGTATTATGTATATTTTCTCAAAAAAAAAGAAAAGTGTTATGTATATTTTTTAATAAAAAATTGCTCAGTTTTGTGGATATATAATAACAGGACATCAATGCCAAATAGATATATTAATTTATATGAGCCACAAAATAGTCTTAAATGAAACTCCTCATGCGACTTATTATTATTTCTTCATTTATTCTTAGCCTAGAATTGGCTACGGAATGCATAAAATTACCAAAAAAATAAAATAACAATTACTTGTAACGTCTATATAACATATAACAAGTAATTAATTAGTAAATGGATTGGCATTTTCTAATGTATATATGCATCTTGGGATATTTTTTCTAGTTATATATTTTTTCGCTTTGCCTCTTGCATGATTTATTCTCGTAATCATCGCATGTATTCTAAGAATTAGTGCATTTGCTCTTTTTATGGTAGAAAGCTAATTTCCAAATCAAAGGGATGAATATAATATGTGAGAAGGATCAAATAATCAGCTACAAATTAACAACTATTAACTATAACAACATATAAAGAACTAGCTTTTGATCTAGTGACAAAATCACATGGTCTCGGATGTGGAAGGTTATGAGTTTGAAATCCAGATGAGAGAAATCATTTGTTGTAATAATAAGAGTATTAAATAGTTGAGTGGCTTGACTCCAACTGTTACTCAAAAAAAAAAAAAAATATAACAACATACAGTTTTTGGTTTCAATTATTTTCAGTTTAAATTGTTTAGATGCCAGGAAAATAGAAGTAAATTTAATGAGGGAAAATAATAAATACTTATCTTGTGCTCAAATTGTATTATATTTTTATTATGTCTATAATAAATGAAGTATAAATTGGTAAGAATTATAACATATACATTTTATATATATATATATTTAATATTCGGTGGGACTGATAGTGGATTACTATATAAAATCGTAAAATGAATTGTTTCGAGGGATGTGAGGCCGATATTTTTATTAAAACCCCTAAACAAATAAAAATTATCAAATCTGCTCCCACTTCAAAATTATAATTATTTCTACCCTAACCGCCCGTGGACTGGGCGGTCCACTTTTCCCACCAGACCGCCCAGCCACTGGGCGGTCCACTACCAATACCTGACCGCCCAGCAGCTGGGCGGTCCGCTATAAAACCCTATAAAAGGGGTTTTTCTCTCTCCAGACGAGCACAGTATTCATTCTTACACCCCAGAAAATTTCCAGAACCGAAAGAGAGAAATTTCAGGCGATTTTGAGGCGATTGAGCAGGCGATTTTGAGGCGATTTTAGGTTTTAGGAATTTATGTCGTAGACTTTATTTCATTAGTTCTGTGTTTGTTTATATTTGATGGTGTTAGTTTTTGTATACGTAATTAAGTAATAAAAATAACAAAAATGAAGCATATAAAATAATCGAGGCAAATAATCCATTGCATAGTTCATAAACTACCAATTAGAATAGTTCACAATATATATCTAAAATAGTTCATAACATAATTTAACAAAACTTGGTAATCAGCGACGACGGCCGAACAAACTCAAAATACGACGCCTGGGTCTGGTTTCAGCTGGTTGTGCGGCACTACCGGATGTCTCTCCATGGCTACTGCCGGTTCCTGGGCTTTCATGACTGCGGTGGCTACTACCGGAAGCCTCAGCAACAACTCTAGCATTTTCTCTTTCGTTGGCTGCGTTAATGGAATCTGCATTGCATTCCAGTTGAAATAAAATCAAAATAAAATATAAGTAAACAAATAAAAAATAAAATCAAAATAAAATTAACCGTACCTGCTCGCTGCCTGTCAGTTGTTGAACGGCGGGCCTGATGTCCCATTCGCCTACCTTCCATCTCGTCCATGGTCATTACTTGCCGCTTGTGGGGTCTTCTTCCTTTTCTGATCCACCCGCTTGCGGGATAGACTTTATCACCATCGTAGGGCGGCCACTGATACTGGTTGGGATAAGGATGGAAAGATGCACCCCAAGTACTCGCAAGGTAATCGGTCCGGTACATGACAGCGACATAGTCATCATCATTGAAGTTTCTCTCTTGGCACACCGCCATAACATGAGAACAAGGTATGTGGGCCAACTGGATTCCTTGGCAAGTGCATGTTACAGTATTGTCAGGTGCAAAAATAACAACATACTTGAACATCCTTTTCACAAACTCCATAGTCCCATCCGGTCTACGGCCGGTTGGAGCAAACTCATCTGGAACGTGCACTTCGAACTCCATTTGGTTATCCCCGTACGGGACAACTCTCATAGCTGCACCTTTCTCCCTATGTTTCCTTAGTTTTCCCTCCACCCTTGTTGAAAACGTTTGATTCCTGAACAGTAATTCAGAAAATATAAGTCAACAAATTAAAATATACATACCTTGGCAAAATCTCTGAATAAAAATATACATACCTTGACAGTAATTCCTGGGCTTTAGCACGCCGTGCAACAAACCATGCATTTAACTTGTAGAAGGTGTCCTCCACAATTGCTGCCACGGGCAACTGCCGGCTCTGCTTGAAAACAGCATTTAAGGACTCCGACCCATTTGTGGTCATAATTCCCCATCGGAAACCTCCATCACGGGCTTGAAATATCTTCTCATATGCGGGTGGCTCAGTCAGATCGGCGGGATTATTTTTTCCGACCTTGAGTAAGTACAAATTTGCCTTTGGACAGTACTGCAAATAAAACGTTTGATTAAATAATTCATATATAAGTCATAAAATATAAGTTAACAAATAAGTCATATATACATACCTTGGCAAAATCTTTGAACATCTCTTCCACCCTTCTCGGCTTCTTCTTCTTGCAAGCAATTCTGAATGTATCTGCAACCCATTTTCCAGATCCGCAGTTCTTGTGTAGGTTTTCTGTAATATGTTGCATACACAGCCTGTGCACACAATCTGTCTCCCACCCGAAATCTGGGCGATCAAAAACATATTTGATTCCTTTGTGCTGGTCTGATATGACACAAAAGAACCGGTTGCCAATCACATGTCTTCTTACGAACCTCATAAAAAATCCCCAGTTTTCCCCGTCCTCCTGCTCAACAATTGCAAAGGCCAAAGGCAACAACTGATTTTCAGCATCATATGCACATGCAATCAGCAGTCTCCCGTCGTAACGGCCAGACAGGAAGCATGCATCTACACTGATGACCGGTCTAATGTATGGCACAGCTTGAATACATGGACCGAACGCCCATGCTATGGCCTTGAATTGCAACGCGTTGTCGACAGTCGGTACGCCTACATTCCAACATTCGTAGACAGTGCCGGGATTTGTACTTGCTATGGCCTGCAGCAATGGTGCAAGCAAGTCGTATGACCCATGCCAGCTACCGAACATTCGGCAAATCGCAAGTTCACGCCCTCTCCACAACCTGTTGTATTTTGGGACGACATGCTTGTAAACCCGTCTGACAGCTCTACCGACCTCCTTAAGGCTCATCGATGGGTCCTCCTTAATGTCATTCTCAATTACATCGGCAATAAGTGAAGCCGTAAGATTTGCATGGTCTTTCCTTGATGACGGAGCCTTGCATGTGTGAGGTGGTTCACACTTCTTAATAATCCATGCCTCGCCCTTACCCACAGGGGTTGCATATAGACGGAAGTGGCAATGCTCTTTGTCTTTACAAATAATTACCAACCTTCTTCGGTCCCTTTTTTCAATTATGCACTCCCAGTTGCCGTGAACATGGACCTCATGTATTTTCTTCACAAGTTCATCTATGTTGGTGTAAACCTGCTGCGGAGCAAGCTCTTGATTGTACCTGACACGCGGCCCAAAAAATGAGATGTCTGCCTCTTCAAAAGCAGTGGTATCGTTGAATGTGGGGCACGGATGCCTATCTGTCCGACCTCTAATCGGAAATCTGTCTTCTTTAGGTAAAAAAGGTCCATCACCTTCTGACTCGTGATCAGAATCCCAATCCCCTTCCCATTCGTCACCGGTTTCCAAATTTCTTTGTGGTATGGCATCGAGCTCAGCATCAAGGTCAAGGTCTCTCCTGACAGCAATGGGTGACACTAAACGTATTGATGGTGGTGCAGATGGAAATCTGGGTTGGATTGGAGTTTCAGGAGGAGGTGGTGGTGGTGGTGGTAGATCGGTGGTAAAATCAGGTACATAATTCTCATAAACAGGTGATACGGGCGGTTCATAACTCGAGTGGCGGGGGTTGTCATACCTCGAGGGGCGGGGGTTGTCATAACTGTAGTGGCGGGAGTTGTCATAACTCGAGTGGCGGGGGTTGTCATACCCCGAGTGCTCATTACCCTGGTTGTCATAACCCGAGTGCTCGTAACTCGAGCTGTCATAACTCGAGTGACGCGGGTTGTCATAACCCGATTGATCATAACCTCTATTTTCCCTAGATGTTCCAACCCCGGGATCACGCTGAACTCTCCTGGAATATAAGTCCATTACCATTACCCCCTGTGACAAAAAAGTGTTGTAAACACTCCTCCATAACGACTCATCTGTTATTGGATATCGGGTATAGTAAGGTCTACCACTTCTTACTGTGTTAATCCGGGTAGCTAAATCTATATCACACCGGTTGGGGTTCACACCGATCTTTTCATACACAATACCCTTCAGTTCAACAAATGAGGTATTTTCATTTATCTCGAAGCCGTATGATGCTTCCTTAGTGTATTGTGCTCCCTCCGCACCCCGGGTAAACTTCCCGCCCACATACAGTGCAACCAGCATATCACTGTGCTGGAATCACTGTTCTGGAATCACTGTGCAGGAATCACTGTGCAGGAATCACTGTGCAGGAATCACTGTGCAGGAATCACTGTGCGGGAATCACTGTGCTGGAATCACTGTGCTGGGATCACTGTGCTGGGATTACTGTGCTGGGATCACTGTGCTGGGATTACTGTGCTGAAATTACTGTGCTGAAATTACTGTACTTACTGTGCTGATTACTGTGCTGATTACTGTGCTCAATCGCCTCAAAATCGCCTGAAATTTCTCTCTTTCGGTTCTGGAAATTTTCTGGGGTGTAAGAATGAATACTGTGCTCGTCTGGAGAGAGAAAAACCCCTTTTATAGGGTTTTATAGCGGACCGCCCAGCTGCTGGGCGGTCAGGTATTGGTAGTGGACCGCCCAGTGGCTGGGCGGTCTGGTGGGAAAAGTGGACCGCCCAGTCCACGGGCGGTTAGGGTAGAAATAATTATAATTTTGAAGTGGGAGCAGATTTGATAATTTTTATTTGTTTAGGGGTTTTAATAAAAATATCGGGATGTGAGGTGGTGGGTTGATAAAGAAAAAGAATCTCGAAATTTGGTGAGATCTCATGTCAAATAGTGAAAAAAGAGGGAATGGGGGAAGTGGAGGATTATGTAGATTATTGCTAGACGATATGATATGATATGGGCATGGCAAATGGCCAAGCAAATAGAAGCCAAATCTCACAGTTCACAGTTCACACACCACCATCCAGATCAATTATCACCATTCTATATATATCACTAATTTAATTAATTTCAAAAGCATTGTTTCTTGAGTCCAAGTGTGTGTGTGTGTGTGTGTGTGTGTTGTGCTTTGTGCATGTAGGGCTTGTAGGTAACAATTCATTGTTCATGCATGTTCCCTTGCGATTTTGTGGGATCCTTTTATGAATTCCATGCACAATTACCAGTTTTTGGCATCGGTTGGATCAGAGAATGTTAGAGGAGTACTTAATTGCTGAAAATTTTAAGTAGCAAGAGATCGATGAATTACTGTCCACAATTGCAATTTGTAACCACAGGCCATTAGCTTAATTTCCTATTCGAAATCATGAAAATGATGTCACTGTTTATACATCCAAAGCCATCTCAAATCTATAGTGAGAGCCTTACAGTACCAGGCTGTCACTTGACACTTGACAGTTGATAATAGGAAAATTTGTGAATGCTAAAAGAAGAAACCTGGTGAAAATTTAATGTGTAGACCATTATAGAAGAAAATCTGAGAGCTCAAGTCCAAGGAGTTTCAATTATTGATACAGTGATAGGTCCATCTCTTGATTTTTTTCCGGCTGTGTGAGCCTCACTGGCAGGGACGGACTCAGGATTTCTATATGTATAGAGCAAGAGATCAAGAATAATCGAGTTCAAATCTATTAACTAATCAGATACTATTGTTGGTTGCACAACAAAACAATTTATTACGGGCTCAACAAGGGATTTTCGACTTGATAGATAGGGCAAAGTTATTTTCCGAGTAGAGCAAGAGCCCAACAATATATATCGGAAAGTTTGTTTTCAAAATTCAGAGTAGTTACATGTGAGTCTGCCCCTGCTCTAGGTCGAGCCACATGCGATCAAAAGGGAAACCTCTTGATTTAAATAAATTTCAAAAAAAAATTTCTATTTTTTTTTTCCAAAATATTAAAATATAAAACAAGATTCAAAATAATTATAAAGTTAAGTCTCATTCTAAAATTATCTATTTTACTAAATATGTTGACTCCGTTTTCAAGATTTTCTCACTTTTCTATGCGAGAAACAACTTAATGTTCTTAACTCTCAGAGGCGGATTCAGGATTTTCGTCAAGGGGGACAAAAAAATATTGAATCGTGTTTAAATACCTAATCGGATTTAAATCCATTAACCAATTGGGTACTCGATAAAACACAATGCTTTAACTTATACTTTACAATGCTTTGACTTGTAATTTCTGATGCTTTGATTTATATTCTAATTACCAATCAAAATTCAACAGATTTATTTTAATTTTAATCATAAATTTAACCCGAATTACAAATTAAAACATTCAGATGAGGACAAAAAAATTTCAAAGGAGACAAAGTCGGTCGGAATCGATAAATCTCCACTAAAATTCAAAATCCAGAGAAGAACAGCTACCTCTCCTGGAACAGTCTGGATCCGCCCCTAATAACTCCATAGCAAAAAATAATTATAAAGCAGGCAGATAAACACAAGTTAGTGTAGACTGAAGAGAGAAGAGCTGTATACATTGAAAAAATCAAAATGACGCATATGGCGTAGCATATAATTCCGGGACATGTTAGATCCAGCACCAAGTATGGAGATGCAGAGTCCGGGTCTCGCTAAACACTCTAATTGGGCCCCCACAATTTGTCCGGTCACTGTCAGTGTTAGGTTTCAAAGCGTGATTATAATCCTTGGAGGATGCTGACGTGTCCTAGTCACTCACACAAGGGATCCACCTCATAAAGTGGCTCTCCTTGCCTAACTTGGGCTATTCTTTTCTTTGCTTGTAACATTAACTTCAAGAAGGCTGCTAATGATGCATTACTCGGCAATCATAATAGACAGAGACATTTCAAAAATGGAATATGTTATATTGATTGATGATGTACTTAATTTGACAAACATGACAACCCATCAAATAATTATCCAAATAAAATTACACATATGTTTAATATACCAAGCTTGATACACACCATAACCAAACAATAATAATATTTATGCAATTTTAATTATTTTTATTTGATAATTATTTATAGGTTATATTGATTGTCATTATATCACTTCATTAATTATAGATAAAAAGTATAGGGCTACAATCTTGATTTTAATTTATTTTCTTCTTTTTTCTGCTAAAATGATTTCCCTGTTATCTTGGGTAGGAAACTAAATTGGAAATTTTTCCTACTGCATGCACTAAAATGATCAGATTGTACACAGATAGCTTTCCAACTCATCAGCCCCAAATTTGGACTAATAGTGGTCCTTAAGGCAGGGATTAGAGGAAGGTCTTAGTTGCATAACAGCATAAGCCAACTCTGTTGCAAAGGAATTTGATCGGTGAAAAATGTTTAACCTCTTAGACAAGAGGTTAATTTGAGTCCGATGCCCATCGGACTCAAAGTGAGTTCGATGGGTTCGATGACTGTCCGATCTGCTTTAAGATTCACGCCCGTAATTTTTGTGTCTGCTTTAAAATACGTGCGCACAATCTTAAAGCAGATCGGACGGTCCCGAAACCCATCGGACCCAACCTGCTCTCCTTAGACAAAAGGACCTAGCTAGTAGCTACCAATAGTCTATAGAAGGTACTTAATTTGTTTGAAGAGGAATGGGAGAGGATCCTTAGCTTGCATGAATCATTGCTTTCCCATTGCACAATACTTTTCTTCTGTTATAGAGACCTGATAACATCAAATTCTCTTAAGCTCTGTAGCTTAAACTTCCATATACTATATATCTCTTTAAGCTAATCGTTGTCATCTTAACACGGTAAAATTAAACTTGCCAAAAATGTCTCTGACCTTGAAAAATTGGTGTTCATACTCGAACCTAACAACTCACACAAAACATCAGGCAAAAGCCATCTGTTTAATGCAATGCCGCCGACAATTCAATAAAAGGAAACGTGCGCAAACATGCACAAAGGCGATGTTTGAAACGGGTGGAGACGATTTCCACACATTGAAGAGGATTATAAGATTGAACTCAGCAATTCAGAATCGTAGTGTCAAAGAGTTCTTCGACTTGGCGTGCGATGAATGCAAATTCTTGTTTGGTTCTATTCCCCCTTTCAATCCCTTCTCTCTTAGTAAGGTATAGTGACAGTACTGATAAGAAATTATGATTAATAATATTACTAGATATCAGTAATTAATTTTAAGCATTTACATTGCAGGGAGTGTTCGACCTGCTACATGCTCTCATGTTACATAACAATGTCACCTTTGTGGTTAAACCAACAGCAGATGAAGGATTTGATATTGGCGTCCGATGGACACTAGGTTTGTTCAATGAATAAAGCTCAATTTTTTATATTAGAGAAGATAACATGAATCTGGCTAAGATGCTACGCGTAGCATAGAGGGCCTCCGTGCTACGGCTCAATATTTGTGTTTTCAAAATTCTAACGGTCGATCCGAACCGTTCAACATGATCTTCATATGAATATATACTTGCAAATCAAATTTTACATTTTTTAAAATTTTTTTACTATTTTTTTAGATAGGTAGAAAATCACTTGATTTGAAAATTTTGTACCATTTAAATCAAGTGATTTTCTACCTATCAAAAAAAAAAAGTAAAAAAATTCTAAAAAATGTAAAATTTGATTTGCAAGTACATATTCATATGGAGATCATGTTGAACGGTTCGGATCAACCGTTAGAATTTTGAAAACTCAAATATTGAGCCGTAGCACCGTAGCCAACTCCAGATAACATTTTATTATAAATATTTTATACCTCAAAATTGATTTTTTTTTTTTTTTTCTTTTTCCAGCGTCCAAAGATCATAATGTGCCCTTGGCGCTTGGTTGCAATATCCATACTTCTCATGTCTACAAGGGTCATCTGATGATTCAGTAAGATATCTCACATTTCTTACTCTTTTTGGAAAGCCTGTACTGTACACAATCTTTTGTTATTGACACAACATTGTAAAAATTACAATAATTACCTCTTCAACAGCTTGATTCTATTTCAACAATTAATACACAATATTAACTTCCTTAAATTCCAATCTAACAAAATAAATAAATCTCTGGTACGTTTGCTACTTGTAGTAGATTTTTTCTATACTTGTAGCCAATAAATCGAAATAGGAAACAAAATAGTAGATTTAATTGATTAAAAAATTGTGAGATTTAAAGATATATTGGTCTAAGTACTTATTTAAAATATGTAATTTACAATTAACAAAAAATATTGTCAACATAAATTTTCAATCAATTGAGTAACATGACTAGAAGTAGGAATTAATTACATCTACAAAAAAATTATAGTCTAGGTGGTTAGAACATATTATTTCAAAATTAGATCATAACATGCTAAATAATTTTCTTTCTTTCCTTTAATATTAAGCAATTTTTTTATCAATAAAACGTGAAAGGAGGGCAGCAAATATGGAAACCGATATTTAAGAAGATTGTTAATTAAAAAAAAACAAATGACAACTTTATAGAAAATCTAATTGAAGGATAAAATTGTCCATTCATTAAAATATTTAAAGTGAGTTGTGTTAATAATATTTTTTGTGGTGTGAATATCAACATATAGAGCTGGATTATCTTGCTATAGCAAACATACTGTAGTCCTAGAAGATACAAGATATGGAATGTAACATTTAACTTAAAAACTCACACATTTGACCGCTTGACTTGATACTAAATAAATTCGAAAAATTATAAATTTTGCATGTAAATGCATAACTAATGAAGTAGATCGGTTTGAACGGTTTGGATTCATCGTTTAAAGTCGATTTGATAGGTTTTGAAGTTAGTGTTATATAGGCTGAAATGACACTAATGTTATAGTAGCCGGACTCAACATTGAGGACTAGCAGATAGTAATATGACAGCATTTCAAAGGCAGACTTTCACATTTGCCCCTTTAATAATCAAAATATCATTCTATCCTACAAAGCATGAAATATCTTAGATACCAGACAAAACAAATCAAAATATCACTAACCTATTAGAACTAGTAAGACAACATCATAATGATTATCATATATGGTTTTGTACTTGTTTTTGATAATCAGCGCAGAGAGTATTATTTCTAGATTGCAAGCAATAACATTTTTCTCCCTTTCGCGTTTGAAAAGATATATAGAGAGAGAGGGGGGTTGGCTACTATGCTTACATAAGCATATGAGGACATATACTTATAAGTCATTTTTGTGTTTTCGAAGTCCAAATAGTCGATCTAAAGTGTTCAACATGTTCTCCATATTAGAATGTGCTTAGAGACCAAATATTACATTTTTTGAACATTTTTTACTATTTTTTTAGAATTTTTCAAAACAATATTTTAATATGACAAAAAATTCTAAAAAAAAAAAAAAAAATCTGAATTTTTTTTTAGAATTTTTGTAGCATTAACCCTACTCTCTCTCTATATATATAGGAGGGATCCACTAACAACATTTATAAGTTACAACATCTTACAATAATTCAGTTTTGTGATTTTCAAAGTCCAAACAGTCGATCCAAACCGTTCAACATGATCTCTATATTAAAATGTGCTTGGAGATCAAATTTTACATTTTTTTTAATATTTTACTATTTATTAAGTATTTTACAAAAGTAATGTTTTTAGACAATTCTGAACCACTGAAAAACAACAGTTTTGTAAAATACTTAATATATAGTAAAAAAATTCAAAAAAATAAAAAATTTGATCTCCAAGCACATTTTAATATAGATATCATGTTGAATGATTTGGATCAATTGTTTGGACTTTGAAAATCACAAAACCGAATCGTTGTAAGATGTTGTAACTTACAAATGTTGTAAGTGGATTCCTATTTGGTTTTGTGCCCCATCATGCTCCAACATTGTTATCTCTATTTTCAAAGTTTAAATAATCCATCCGAACAGCTCAATATGATCTTCATATTAAAATGTACTTGGATACAAAATTTTATATTTTTTGAAATTTTTTTGCTATTTTTTAAGATAGGTACAAAATCACTGTTTTTAAAAAATTCTGGACCTTTCAAAAATAGTGATTTTGTACCTAAACAAATAAAAATTCTAAAATTTGTTATCCAAGCACATTTTAGTATGAATATCATGTTGAACGGTTCGGATCGATTATTTAGACTTTGAAAATAAAGATAATGATGAGGCACAAAACCAATGAAGCATTTTAACCCTACTCATATATATATACTTCGATATTTTAGCAGTAACTGGTAACAAATATTGTACAGGAAAGCAAACCACATCCTGGAGTACCTGTTGAATATTGGCAACATTTTCAAGGTATAAATTAAAAATCCCAAACAAAAACTTTAATTTGGCAACGCGACCAAGACATGCATAGAGAAAAATAAAAAAAAATAAAATTGCTATGAGGCCCTTCTAGTATAAAAACAAAATAAAAATACCGCTTTTTAACTTTTAACATTTTGCTGTCACAGAAAGTAGAGGAGAAAGTCGTGCTTCTGCTGGACAAGATTGTGCCAAAAGATAAGCTAGAAGGCAAGAGAAGAGAGGCTTTCATGTATATCTTAATGAGTCTAGTAGTTATGTTGTTATACTACGCCTTAATGCAGAAGTTAGTTTTATAGTTCCTTGCCTGGAAGTAACACAACACAACTATGTTTTATGCAACACTTAACTAGCAGTATGTTATTATACTACGCCTTAATGCATATGTTATGAAAGCAAACCCTCTCTCTCTCTCTCTCTTTCACACACACACACACAACAACAACAACAACAACAAGCAACAATACTCGAGGCAAAATATAATGGTAAGAAACTATTGGTATTTCACTAGCAACATCATATTAGATCAAGCTACAACTTGACTAATCCGCATAAGTTGGATGAGCAAGCTAAGATACAGCACGACAAGAAATAAACAAGAAAGAAACTAACATATATCTTTTTGTTACATCAGCAGTGTCATCTGTGCTGTTAGAACAACTAGATGCCTCTGGGAGTTCTTTCATCTACTCAAATATGCAAAAACTCAGTTGTCAAATGTAGTGGAGCCTCACAAAATAATATTAGAAAGAGAAATAAAACAAACTTACAGATTAGAAAAGAAGGTTAGGATAGGGCAAAGCAATGCCGAGATAACAATTCAGATATGCCCAAAGCAGATACACTCTCACATCCAAACAGTTGCTTCAGTTTTGAGTCGCATAATATCACCATAGCATTTCGTGGATCCTAAATTTTTGTTCAACCCCAAAATATTGTTTAAATTAGTATTAAATGAATTATAGAGGTAGAGCAGGAAGCTCACCAGCCTATAGCAAAATCCATCTACCACATTAAGTGCAACATACTCTTAACTACCCACAACCACAAGTCTCATACATCAAATACTAGTTTTAATAAAATTTCCCTAAACCTAATAATATGCAAAAACTACAACAATCATTTTGTAATTGATAGTTGCATCATGAGTTCCCCTAACCTACCACCAACCAACAAAAGTTCACCCAAATTAACCATGATCTTTTTTACAGAATAGTCCTATTAAAATGCAACAATTACAAAGATAACCTTCCTAGATAATAATCAGCACAATACCCAGAATAGTAGCTAAAAATCTCAACAAGTATGAAATAGTCCAATACCCCCATCACAATACCCGGGATATGAAGCCAAAAATCTCCACAAGTATGCAATAAACCAATTACTTCAGGGAGGAAATTGTATATAATCATGTTTAATATTTACAGACACAAATTATTTGATCCTATGACATGATTCAAACAGCATAGATAATAATAAATAAGGAAACACAACAAGGAATTGACCTCAAGATGGTTGGATTTGATGTGGTCCCAGACACGACCCAAGGCCTCAGCATGAAGCATCTTTTTCTCTCCTGTGCCAAGAAATTGAGCAAGAGCATCTGATATCATGATTGGACACTTATCAATTCCAGTACTGTCAAATGAAACCACATCAGCTGAAAGAGCTGCCTTCAGCTTTTTCGCTTCTGGTCCCACTTCTCCTGCAGCAAATTAAATAAATGCACTATGTCAGCATGTGCTCTTGTTTTTGGCAATTATAGAACAGGGAGGGCGTGTGTTTACTTGAAGGCTCGTTTAAGGAGATAATGTGCTTGGTTAGAAGCTTATTCATTTTGAACATGTCAGTGCAGTCAGTCTCAAAAAGAAGGCGAAGCTCGTCATTGCAGATTATCTTTCTCTTGTTATTTGGATCTTGAAGGTTGTTTTTGCGAATGTATGCCCAAAGCTGCTTCACTATCTGAACCAAAAGTTAAAAAAAAAATGGAAAATAAATAAATAAATGAATGACAACGACTCTGTGTGAAAATATACACACTTAAAATAAAACAGCATCATATAGGACTTTTAACGGAATGAACCAGCAGTAGTCCAGTTGGTGTATACTGAGCATGGATCTAACATCCACAGTACCATACCAAACAAATAAAAACAAAAGGAAACGTTCTGGTACAATGTTATAATTATTGTGGTACTACACTGGTACATTGAGGTATGGCACAGGTACTGTACTCGGTGAAATGGTGGATAAGGTACCTCTGTTCGAGCCATGGTGGGTTGACCAACAACCGCTTGCAGTAAAGGTGACACACCACACGCTTTATTTAAGCCCCCAGGACCACCTTTCCTTTTTGTAGGAGTCGGAGCACTGAAAAGAGAAGAATAATTGACTTACTAAATTTGCGGTCACAATAGAATGTATAGACTGCACTAGTCTTTATAATATGTATAGGATATGCAGATCAGCATAGAAGTTATTGGGAAATATCAAGAGGGCATGTAAAAACAAAATATTGAAGGTTTAAAAATCCCCAAACATGAGAATATACTGCATGCTGTCCAACTTTCCCGATTATTCTGAAGTACTTCAAATAGTACTCAAAATCTGACTCTCTCACTCTCATGTAATACATGATGTCAGAAAATTAGGTTGTTGAGCAACACAAGTGAATTTGAGCTTGTTCAATTATAACTATGCAATCCTCAGATTTTGAGTTTATGAACTGTAAATAGAACCTCCTAGAAACAAATAACTTCAATGGGCTTGCTCCTCTATAAGCAGAATTACACCAATATACAATTTCAGTCTGAATATATTGCCATAAGCACCTCCAAATATGAAGACCTGAAGCCCTAAAACCTAAATTGTATAACAGTGTATAAATTAATGTGGAAAAGACCATTGAAAAGATTCAAACAATTTCCCGAAAGCTTGCTGTCAAATCAGTATGCAAATGAAATTGTAAAAATAGGTGGCACCTTAATGCATGATGTGATACATCATCTTAACACTTCCTCTCTATGGCCTCACTAATCCAGAGTTGAATTTTAAATTTGGTAAAAGTACTACAATACTAGAGAGTCGAATCTAAATTTGGAAAAAAGATAAAAAAGTACGCAATTTATCAACTAACATAATGCTGCACTAACAGTGATTCCCACATTCATATTGTTAGGAGCAAGAGAGGAAAATCACAGAACTTCACCATTTCAGCTCTTAGAAAATGAAGTGGTCGTAAAGTGGCCGAAAATCGACCACCATTATCCTTTCAATTCAAATACTATGCATCCAACCAAGCTATCTCCTTCACTTTTCCGTATACACTCCTCCAGGCACTTACCGGAACCACTTAATTCAATTACAGGACCCCCAAAATCGAAACCAAAACCCTAATTCCAAGGAAACCAAAGAGCAAAGAACCAACCTTTCCTTAGTACCTGCTACGAAAACAGCAGCAGGCTTTGCATCTTCCCTCAACGGCTCCGCTGTGGCCTTGACAGATGTAGCACTAGGCGTGGCAGTGGCCCCCACCATCTCTGGTGCACCCTGGTACTTGAAGGAGAACTCTTGCTGACCCTGGTAGGGCGAACCCGAAGCGGCGGCGGCGGCAGCTGCGGCCGCGGCAATTGCCAGGTTGGAGTGGTGGTGGTACTGAAATTGCTGAAATGTAGGGGCAAAACGGTCCTTTTGAATCTGAGGGGCGAGTAAAAGTGCGACCTGGTTGCGTATGAAGGATTCCTTGTGGGAGAGGTCGAGGCCGAGCTGGGCCTCAAGGTGGCGTACCAGATTCGGGACGGATATGTTGAACGCACTGACAGCGGGCCCCGCCTGTCGGAGCAGCGTCTCCACGCAGCTCGCCAGCTCTTGGTCGGTGATCATTGGAATGTGTCGAGTTTCAGAGGTCGATTTGAATTGTAATTAGAGCGAAATTAACGTGATGGGACAGGGGAGGTTCAAAATTTTGGAGGGGAAAAAAGAAATCGAAGTGTTCAGGCGGGTCTCTCTCTCGCGTCGCTCTATAGGTATTGTATTTTCTCTCCCTCCTCTATCGTGGGAATGGGATGTGTCTATCTCTCTCCTCGGGAACTCATTAATTATTTGTAGAATGACGTAAATGGGGCTTATTTCTTCTGGTATTTACCAGTGTGCCACTGGAAAGCAAGCGGATATACTTTGTATTTGCGATAAATATCTAATTGTTTGCTGAAGCAACCTTGCATGTATATAATTCCCAACTATGTTATGTAGTAGTAGGCATTAAGCAAGTATCATTTTATTTTTGTTATGTGATAAGAATACTGAGATTTACAAGGATGAAAGTATAAGTCGGGCTCCAAAACAATGCACCGCTTTGGGCCCTCTAAAAGTATTCTTTGTTTGCACCCAGTGTATAAGTTAAGAGCTCTTTTCTGCAATTTCTGCTCTAGTAGGACCCACATGTAGTGATTCAATTGTTTAAAAGTCAATAAGTTCAGCAACAATAAAATTTGTGGTCCAAGTCAAGGCAAAGATCAACAAATCGAGGGGTTTTGTTGGGATTACGATATTCTCGGTGCCAAACACGGGTCCAGAAAATTACTCAAATTTGATATTTCACGTCTTTTATACCATTGTCACTGGACAAGTGTACCAATAACAACACGCCACGTCAAACAAACTAAAATTTTGTAAACATTTTTGGTGAGGAAAGGGCACAACGATCTGTTAGACCACCGGTCCATCCTTCTGTCTGATGGGTCGCTGAACAGTCTCACCGTTTTACTGTTTTTTAAATTATTCAACGAAGATTACGAGAAGTCTTGTTGCTATTAAGAAATTATGATTGTACATTTTTTCATCCTAAGAAATTATGTTAGCGTCATTTCTATCAAAATAATAATTTAGTAGTCAAATATTACACGATACGGTGCAGTACACTTTTAAAGAAAAAATAAACATTTGGTTATCAATAATAACATATAATAAAATTGGCTTTGTTCTGAATGTTCAAAAATTTATTCATTTCACATGGTTTAAGTATTTTTTGTCAAGTTTAAGTTTTTCTTAAAAAAGTTATTTTTCAACTTTAGTGCTGAACGGGTGCGGACTAGTGACAGCTTAAAATGTTAATTTTCTCAATAACCAAGTCACTCTCATAATTTTAATTTTCTCAATAATGTATTTTGAATTTAATTGCATTTTTTTTTTTTGAATTTTTTCATATAGTTCAACTCTCCTCATAAAATGTTAGATGCGTGCTTGTATTCTAGTGGTTAGAACTTTATTTTATTGTAAAGTCTTTTTTGATAAAGTAATTGTAAAGTCTTGCGTTCAAATTCCACTAACCACAAATTATGCATTTTAAGTTTTAGCCCTCCAATCTAAAATTTCGAGTTTCCAGATAATTCGTACAATAAACATTGAAACATGAATACGAAAATAATATCACAATTATATTGATCTAGCTGTTTGCGAGCTATAATTTATCAGCATGCAGTAATTTCTTTTTAAAAAAAATGCTACCAACGCGAATAGTCTGAGTCCTATTATATCATCCCTTGTGCTAAAAGTGCTTGGTTATAATTTATCACTTGAGAGTAGGTCCGATGGGCATCGGATCTACTTTGGTTCGATGGGTTTAATCATTGTTGATTTGCTTCAAGTAGAACGCTTTAAACTTCGTGCGTATCTGTTTCAATTTTCGTGCTCACAAATCTTAAATTAGATCGGACGGTCATCGTGCTCATTGAACCTAAAAGTAGATCCAATGGGCATCAACCTGCTCCGTTCTCATAATTTATATACATTTCAATTTCAATCAAGGTGGTAACCGCACTCCAGATTATATTTTTGGTTAAATCTTTTAACTAGTGACTTTTGATCAGGATAATTTTTAGAAGGTCGCTAGTGCATTTACAGCTAGCGCTAGTTAGCGTGAGCAAGTGTTTATACAGACAGATGCAAATCTTTATACATAAAATATAAAGTTTTTATATTTAACATATCAAGTCTTTAAATGCTGGATATACAACTCTTTATGAAGACGGGACAGTAGCTCTAGTTGGGCTTTAATTTGAGTTGGAATCTTCCATAAATAATACGTACTAAAATAGGACTCGCTAGTATAAAATATTAAAAAATTCATTGATTTTAAACTTTTTAATGACAATAGTATTGTATATATAGCATATCAAGTTCTTATACCTACTATGTCAAGTATTTATACATAACATGTCAAGTATTTTAAAAGTTCAAAGTACAAATCTGTAAAAGGTTCAAATTACAGTCTTTATACATAACATATTAAGTCTTTATATATAGCATATGAAGTATTTATATCTAACATGTCAACTTTTTATACATAACATGTCAAGAAGAAGAAAAACATAGAAGTGAATATAACTCAAAAATATTTCATTATAAATCTTACAAGAAAATTGAGTGCAAGACATTCGTAATTTTCATTATAAATCTTACAAGAAAAATATGCGAGATGAACGAAAAAAAAAATGGATGAAACAAATGTTTCCCTTTTAGTTTGTAGGGCAAATTGAGAATGGAGTCGCGAAGCGTTTCTCTAATTTCAAATCGGATGGATTCGGATTCATATATAATAGTTCAAGTCTGGACTCTGGAGTGAGTTCAAATCACAAAATTTCCTATTTTTTTAACATCTCTAATAAAATTTATTCTGTTGTAATTTATTTAATTTTTTTTTGCCTAAATCAAAACTTTTTATTGATCATAATAATATAATAAAACATATAATTAAATTTAAAGAACAAAGCCGTATCCTGTTTTTCAAAAAAATTGACAAGCATAACTTTAAAATTCTATCAGATTGATTTCAAATAAGAAATCCAAACTGTTAATTGATGCATGTACGTGCAAATTTTGAAATTTAAAATCTATTTAATACAAAGTCAAGCAGTAAAAAAATAATAAAAAATGAATTCATTAAAATAACTTATACAACTTCATTTTTTTTTACCACTTGACTTTGTAACAAATAAATTCAAAAATTTCAATTTTCTTTTTCTTTTACATGCATTACTTGTAAAATAAATCGGTTTCAACTGTTGAATTCGTTATTTGAAGTCAATCTGATAGATTTTGAAGTATGCTCACTAAGCTTACTGAGGGTGTTTGGCAATGAGGCTTAGCATGTTGCAGCTAAAGAGTTTAAGCTGTGCTAAGGAGTTGTTGTTCGGCTGCCCTTGGCTTTGAGCAATGAAGCTTAGAGTGTATAAAGGTGCTAAAGAGGAGCTCTAAGGAGGCACTGTGCCGTAAGCCTGAGTTTTTATCAGCTTAAGAATTTCCTCTAAGAAATCTTAAGAAAGGTGCTCTAAGCCTGTCTAAGACACAACTGTTCGATCAGCTTAAGCAACTAAGGAGGCTAAAGCCTTGCAGCTGAACATCCACACTGAAATTAAAATAGCAACTCCAAATCAAATTGTAATCTATTTAAATTTAAATATTTTTCAATACGAATTAAATACTAGCAAACAATTTATTTAAAATTAACATTGTGTAGCTTTTGTCAGTCGCTCAAAAGAAAAAAAGTATTAAGATTAGAAATTAAATAAACCTTTTGAAAGAATTATTTTTGGATTAAAGAAGGATGACATGATGGATGAAAAAGTAATGTATTAACACATTTAGGTCATATTTGGTTGTGACATAAGTCATCGAATAAGTATCTTATTCTGCACGTATGCTGTCAAACATAGATAAAGCGTAATAGAATAGTATAGCATAAGAAATCACTTATTATCATAAATTAACCCACCTATTTAAGTTTAACCCATGACTTAATTTTAACACACAACTAAACAAGAATATCTTATGCCGTCATAACTTAAAATAAGTAACTTATATCATTATAACTTTAACCCACATTTAAATATGACCTTAGATCATTTTATAGTTGATTTCGATATCATTATTTACCATAAGCATTTATTTACTTTCGTAATATTTATCATATTTATATTATATTGAAAATTTATATATGTGATTGGATATGAGTTAGATCGGGTAGGTAAAATAAAATAATGCTCTAATTATAACAGTTTAGATTAACATAGACTAAAGATCGAACCTAAAATCACATGTTACTTGACTGGTTACTCTAGTTCGGATACGAACTGCGTATCAGATTCCTTAGCAGCTTTATTGTTAATCTCAGTCCTCAGCTATCCCACTTAAAATAAAATAAAGAAAGACGGGGAGAGAAGGACCGAGTGCGTATCCTATGAGATATCTCATATTTTGCCTGACCGGTGTACGGTTGAGATTTTTTAAAGAGTCACACAAAATATGAGATATCTCAGAGGTGCGAATTCGAAAAGGACCTCTCTGGAACGTGGTAGGGGCGGACGCCAGATTTCTATTGGGAGGCAGGGAAAGACAAATTCATTTCAGGAGGGGGCACAAATGTCAAAAAATTTGAAAATTTTCTGCTAAAATTTAAAGAATCAGAATCTAAGGGGGGCAACGTCCTCCTGAGATGAACGTGGATCCACCCCTGAACATGGATACTCTGAGCAGAAACCTCACCATTATTTAGTATAGTGGATTCGAGAACTAAATGTAATGAGATGCCACACGAAAGAACCTGTATGTATTCGCCACAAAGGTTTTGAATACTTCCTAAGATATGGGTAGTGTGGTTGGCTTCGGGAGCAATAGAATAGGAGGGGTCGGATGGAAGTACTTGATTGAGTTACTTTCCAAGCTCCCAAACCTCACGATCGAGATGTTGGTGTGTACCTTTATTTCCCACATGGCATCATCGTGGGACCTTATAGCCTCGTTACCTGACAGCCCTGCCTCATTGGCTCCTATTATTTATCCTTCCGTCCCCCTATTATTTCCCTCACTCTCCCCCACTCGTAATTCATCGTATTCATGCAAAACTAAGCATTCTCGTCTAAAGAAGGAAATTCAAGCTCTCTCTCCTTCTCACTGGGATCATTTTGATAATCCTTCGATTTTTTTTCTTCTTAAATCTTATTGAAAGTGGAAGGAAAGGAATAGAAAGACCTTCACCCAGAAGAGAAAATTAGAGCATATCCTAATTAATGAAGCAGCAATTGATGTACATAACTGGTTGCTAGTTAGTTAGATGCAATAGCGAAAGGGGGTGGCCTAGACATAATGGGGGCTTTCTTAGTTTTATTAGCTGAGGTTTTTAATATCTGAGTTACATTGTAATTTTTCTAATAGTTTCATGGATCAGTTGGTCCGGGTAACATCTCTGTGCATATTTTTTATCTCAATATATCTTAGTGGTACTTCCACTAACCTAAAAAAAATCTTATTGAAAGTGTAAGCATCGAAACTGTACACCAATACAGTGGCACTGACATGATGACTTCTATATCATGTATTACACATGCAAGCATCATTAGCTTTTTATTTCCATTCGTATTTTAGAAAAATTGTGATTTTAAAAAATTCTAAAAAAAAATAAAAAATTTGGTCTTCAAACACATATCAATATGAAGATCATGTTGTTGAGAAGTTTGAATCGACTGTTTAAACTTTGAAAATGAAGATATGAGAAATGATAACCTACTGGTAAGGGATCCGATACCAACGACCAAAAGCAGTTGGGCACTTGACTACTAGTACGAGAAATGATAGTTATGAAGATGATTCAGTTACTGGTACAAGGACCGGTACTAGTGACACTGACAAGACAGAGGGATACATAACCGTTCATATTAATTTTTTATTTTTATTTTTAGTTTCTTTCATTTTAATTTCTCCTTTCCTTTTTTAGCTCGTATTTCTTTTCTTTTTCTTTTGACAACTCAACACTCATGAGTTGAACTTGTGTTTATGTTTTCGGTTACAAATCTATTGTAACGGTTCAATAAAATCAAATAGAGGCTTTGACCTCTATTTTTACTCAAAAAAAAGATATGAGCGGAAAGTAAACACCCCTCTTTACTTCCCAAAACATGATAGCCCATCTCTCTCTCTCTCTATATATATATGTTTGTAGGGTCTATAGACGGAGGGAAGGGAGCGTGCGTAGGGGACCACTTCGGAGGGGAGGAGGGGAGGGAATGCGAGGCGTAAAGCCAAGAGGTCAGGTTCTAAATCGGAAGATTAATCGATTCTATTGATTACAATAATGCAATATCAAACTTTTTTCCCTCATGTATCATTCATCTCCGACATAATTTTTCAATCAAACACAATTCGAAAAAAAACATTTATTTTCTTTTCATTCCTTCCCTTTCTCTACTCTCCATTCAAACAAGGTGTTAATGTACCCCAACTAGAGCACACCCTTAGTAAATCCACCAGTGAGAATAAAGTGTACAATTTCCGTTTCTAATAGCTCCAATGTCGTCGTTTTATACTCTATCAAAAGCAATTAAACTTATTGCCCCAAATTACATTGCTCCATCTTTTAAATTATGACTTGTTAAGATATCTCGAATCAAAGTACAAAATTTAACCCTAATATTAACATATTTCTTAAAGAGGAGGGCTCAAATGCTCTATATATTGCTTTCATGTTTCAATCATATTCTTCATTTTTATCTTCAATTTCAAAGTCCAAACAGACGATCTGAACTGCTCAACATGATATCCACGTTAAAATGTACTTGTAGATTAAATTTTATATTTTTTGAATTTTTTGAATTTTTTTTAAAGGTAGATACAAAATTATTGTTTTTCATAAAATAAGTTGAAGAAAAATACATAGTACTAGACTTAAGAGTATCAGTTCACATGCATGTAATAGAAAACTTCATTGTCCATGCATATTTGATATCCATTTTTCTTAAAAATCCAAACTTTTGACCAAGCCATAGTTTTTTAAAAAATGTATAAAGCTCAACAAATTCGAGAGAACATTTAAACCAAAAACGATTTCACAAAATCAAATCTGAAACCAACTGTAACAAATAGCAAACCCGACACGTCGTTGAACTCAGTCATTCTATCTGGAAAAAAAAAAAAAAGCAAGTGTAACTTTTTAGCTTCAAATTAATTAATCAAATGTTGCTATTAAAAAAGCGATTGAAATAGAAAGAGAGCGATATGGATCAGGCCCGTACATAATGAAAAAAAGAGAAGAAAGTGATTGTAGCTTCTAAGCCAGTCGTCGTGATTTATAGGATTCTTTTAGATGATTAGATGTGCGAGCTGAGAAATTATCATCTATCCAGAAATTTAGTATTAGATCCAATATAATGCAAAAAAAAAAAAAAAAAACATGGCCGGACAAATCTAAGCAAATTAAAATCTCAAACAACTTAAAATATCCATTTGGGTCTTTGGAGTATGTTTGGTTACAATCTTAGAATAGTTAGAATAACAAAATTGACATTTGTCTTATTAGAATAGCTTGTTCTAATAAGACAAACAAATTTGATTTTCTATTTTAGCTATTCTAACCGAATCAAACACCAAATAGCTTGTTTTAAAAAATAGTCTATTTTCAATCCAACTAAACATACCCTTCATGATCTTAAAAGATGTCTATTTATTTCTAAGTATAGGCACAGGTTTTTATACATGCATACTAATTCTGCGTCTTACAAAAACAGAAGGAAAAAAAAAAAAAAACATAGCACAAATCAAAATTGGTACTACATCAAGCCGTTGGTGTTTCAAACTTCAATCGACAAGTGATCTGACTGTATGATTCAGTTAGAAAAATCTGCAGCATTTTTGCAAGCTCTCTCTCTACCGCCCTTTTCAAAAAGCTTCCTTCCTCAAGCACCATCTGTACCGGTACAAAACCCAATCCGTTCGCCACCGCCAACATGACCTCCTTCATCTCCCCTCTGAACTCCTCCAAATCCACCGTACCATCACCATCCTTGTCAAATTGCTCAAACAAACCCTGGTACATTTGTACAACCTCTTCGTGGCTTACGCTAGGCTCATCCATTCCCCCAAAATGTGAACCGAGAACGCTTAGACTCATCAACTCTTTTGCCATTTCATCATATGTCAGCCTGCCGTCGGAGTCGGAATCCAGGCTGGCAAATCGATCCTCGATGGATGTGTTGAATGCCTGCTCATCCTCGATGAAGCCAAGAACCATTGAGCCATCTAGTAGTTCCACACTCATGTTCAAGTTGTTTCAATTCTCTATTGCTCTTCTACTTATTTGTACTACTCTTTGGTTTGGAGAAGACACTGTGTGATGAATGACATTTATAGGCGCAATGGAATTAAGTAGACCTTGGTACTTGGTAGTAGGTTTGAACGTTGGTTCCTGTGGGTTTGGTGAAGTTCGTTGGTATGTTATTGCATTATATTGTTGTCTGAGGAAAATTTTCCTGAAGCAAATTAAAAGGTGAGTTGTTCTATCTTGAAAGAGTAGTATAACAATGACCCGTTTTAGGAATGAAACTAGAAAGGAAGCGCAACAAGGAGTTGGGATATTGTTCGGAATTGGGTGCTTTTAATTTTGGTTGTTTGCATAAAAAATCAAATTTAGGTAGATGGTTTTAACCAATTGATGGACGATCCAACGGTTGGTGGAGCTTGAACTAGAGCTGTTCTCGATTGGAAATCAAGCAAAGGGAGTTTGAGTCATGTTCGACTTTTCAGAGTAGTTTTTTTTTATGGTTAACTTTTCAGAGTAGTTGGAATATGTGGCACATAATTGGAGCAAATCGCTATCAGAAATAAGAATACGCGGAGAATGTGCATAGAGAACAATAGCGTGCCTCCCAAGTCAAACGTCTAAGTGCACGGTAGTTAGGGGTGGTAAAAAAGCTCGTGGGTCGATTGTGACTCGCATCTGACTCGCTTGCTAATAGCTCGTTCGTTAGTGGATCAGACTGTTAACGAGCCAGTTCGTCACTAGCTCGATCCAAAATTAACAAGTTTGAGCTGGGACCTAGTTCGCTCGCAAGCTGGCGAGCTAGCTCGGTTCAAGTTTGAATTTGTGAATTTGTATGAATATGTGTGAATTTGATATGCATGAATTTATTTTGTGAACTATGTTTGTATGAATTTGGAGATTTGATATTTTGATATATATAAATATAGTTGCAAACTTAATTTATGAATTTGATATGTATGACTTTATAATACATTATCTAATATATTTTGACTTTTGGCTCACGAACTTTTATGAGCTGGCTCAGCTCGCTTGTTGCCAAAACGAGCAAGCCACGAGTCACTTTTTCAGCTCGAGCTCTAATGTTAGTTCGCTCATGACTCGCTTATTGCCAAAACGAGCAAGCTATGAGTTTGATATAGCTCGGACCGAACCGGCTCGTTATCAGCCCCAACGATAGTATGTATTTTGCAGCTTTACAAATATTTCAGAGCAGTTAATAAATATGAATGCTATTAGTTGGTCTTTAGAAAAATATAAAAAATATCGAATCGGATTTAAATACCTAATCGGGTTTAAATCCATTAACCAATTGGGTACTCGATAAAAAACAATGTTAACTTATACTTTTCAATGCTTTGACTTGTAATTTCTTATTCTTTGACTTATAATTCTAATTACCAATCAAAATTCAACAGATTTATTTCAATTTTAACCCTAAATTTAACCTGAATTACAATTAAACATCTAGAGGTGGGCAAAAAAAATTTCGGGAGGGGGGGGGGGGCAGCTGCCCTCCTGGAACACTTTGGGTCCGCCCCTGGGTGTAACATGGTGACTCTTATCAAATATATTCTTTTTTGAAAAATAGTAGTAGAACGATACCACCTGTTTCTATTTGGCAAGTTGAGTAGGTTTAAATTTTAAGCTCTGATAAAGAAGAGGTGTTTGACAAGAGGAATTTAAGAAACTGAATCTTTAATTTTCTTAAGGAGACTCAAATGCTTATAATAAGTCATGTAGGATGGTGGCTTAAAAATTAGAGCAAGCTTAAGAAAATAGACAAAAAGAGATTTAAGAAAGAAGTGTTTCACAACTTTAACTCCTTAGTCTCTTAAGAAGCTCTAAAGAGAATGTACCAAACATACCCATACGCTTAGGTAGACAAGCTTTATTTATTAACAGACAAAACTACACATACAATCAGGGGCGGACTCAGGTAGTCTCGAGGTGAGGGGGTGGAAATCTATCGGTTCTGACCGACTTTGTCCCCCCTGAAAATTTTTTTGCCCTCCTCTGGATGTTTGATTTGTAATTCGGATTAAATTTAGGTTAAAATTGAAATAAATTTGTTGAATTTTGATTGATAATTAGAATTATAAGTTAGAGTATCATAAATTACAATTCAAAGCATTGAAAGTATAAGTTAAAGCATTATTTTTTATCGAGTACCCAATTAGTTAATGAATTTAAATCCAATTCGATATTTTTTTACCCCCTTACGAAAATCCTGAATCCGCTACTGCATACAATATACATCCATAGACAGACCAGTATTCAGCCAACAAAATAAAACTACACATACAGTTTACATCCAAAACCAGACAAGTATTCAGCCAACAAAATAACTTTATCAAAGAAATAAAGATTTCTGCTATCAAGGAATAATTTAAAGATCAAATAAATGAATCAGCTGTACAAAAGTAAGAAACACACCATTTAGGGTTTGCTTCCGAGTTTGAAAATGTTGTAAATGAAGAGGAAATAGAAGGACAGAAGAGAGCAATATTAACCTTGTTGCCGAGTTTTAATTTAGGAATATAAATGGAGGTAAATGGTGGACAATGGGGAAACTCATTCTATTAATTATTTTAAAGAGTTGTTTCCTCCCAATTTGGAGGGTAACCAACTTATCGCCTCTCCTCGTTTTCATTTCTCTGTTTTGTTCCCTTTTCTCAGGATCATACCCCAATACCAAAGAAGTTCTTCATGTCCAAAAAGCAATAAATGAATAAAATCATAGTTACAGAGCCAACATCACCACGCACAAACACATCCAGAACACATGAATTTGGCATGCCCTTGACACTGGTTGAGCTTTCCATACTTTGTGCTCGAAGAGCCCTCATATAAGCTGCTGTACAGAGATAATCTGTTGCTGGACGTGTCGGAGACTCGGAGTGGGGCCCATCATGCCTACATACTCTCTCAAATTTTGTACAATTTGAAGACACTTTGGTCCCCAATCAAGTACCGACAAATCCAAACCATCCAATTTCAATTAACTCAATGGACATATCTATGGACTACATTTTAATAGCTTTAATCTATTCCATTAAAAATATGTTACTATATACAGTAGACATACATTACAGATGCACGTTGGCATATGTATTACTCAAACCCATGAGAAAAGAAATTACATTAATTCAAGTAAACCCTAAACCCTAAAAGATCGCTTCCTGTTCAAATAATTTGGATTGCAAAATGAGATTAAAAAGGTGTGAAACTGGGCAAGTTGTGAGTGGCCATTACGGAGTACGGAGGCTCAATTTGACTTGGTCAAATCGAGAGAAGAGGAAGAAAGACACGTTGGGCTTCATATGGGCCTAAGGTGGGCTTTTGTGAACTAAACAAAAGGGCCTAAAAGAGTCGGAAATATCTCGTTTACCCTATATCATTATTCGGCGAAGTGGACCCGAAGTCGGTGAGTGTAATAGAAAACGGTCGCCAAGGAGCCGCAAGGATGAGTTCGCTTGGTATTGGGTCCAATGAGAATATTCCTTAGTAATTTACTTATTTCTCTAACTTAAATAATATTTTAAAGAGGAGAGTTCCAGGACCTCATGCTTTTCATATCTCATCATAACTCATAATTTATATCTTCGTTTTCATAGTTCAAATTGTTAATTCAAACTGCTCAACATGATATCCATACTAAAATATGCTTGAGGTTGAAACTTTATAATTTTTGGAATTTTTTTACTATTATTTAAGATGAGTAGAAAATCATTGTTTTTGAACGGTTCAGAAACAGTGATTTTGTACCTATATTAAAAATAGCAAAAAAATTCAAAAAAATAAAAATTTCATCACCAAACACACTTTAGTATTAATATCATGTTAAGCTGTTCGGATCGACAATTTAGACTTTAGAAAAGATATAAATATGAGTTATGATGAAGTATGAAAAACATGAGGTATTGGAAACCTCCTCTATTTTAAATTATCCTAATTTTAATTATATTACCATTACATTTTTTTACTTTTTGTTGGTCTGCTTAATATTTAATATGTTTTTAAATAACTACTGTCTTTTTACATTTCAAATTCATAATTAAGGCAATTCGTCCTTTTATAAATATCCAAACTTTTTTTACTTTTAAGAGATTTTTTTTTTTGATAAAAAAAAGGCCAAGGCCAAGCTTCATAAAAAAACTAAGTTTAATTACAAAACAGGGACTGTTTTTGCAGAGCTCTATAAGATTTCAGGAGATTCTGTAATAGCTATTTTAAACATATTATCAAGGGCCTCTGCAAAACTTGGTGAATGAGACATGTACAGGAATTAAAGTTTCCCCTCTCTCATCTTGCCAAAAATTGAGACGCGGAATATTAATTTTAAAGAAGAAAAAAAACATATTTTTTTTTGTATTAAACACGTAGATGTCATGATCTGCTATCAGCTGTGATTAAAAGATGAAACTTTTTTATTGAATATCAGCCCTCCGATTGGATAGTTTGTCTTCTTTTGATTATATGAATCTTTTTTATGTTTTTTATGTGTAGAAGTCTAAATTTATCGAGGCGTGTACGCACCGATGTTTTCCAGTGCTCTCTCTTCCTTCTCTCTATTTTTCTTCGAAAACTTTCCTAAATCCTCTTATTTAATTTTCACATACTCGATTTTCCTTTGATCATGATTTTTTTAGATTGATTGGTCAAGTCTTCATTTCTTTTTATTTTATTATATTATTTAAATAATGTTATAAATATATTAAGTTATGGATGTTCATTTAATTGCATCAAAACTTCTCATTAATGAAGTATGTTTTATCTCCCTCATTTATCAATTGAATTAAATTAGATGGCTTGTTATTTACATTTTCTATCTATAAATAGAGGATTGTAAGTTTGTATTATATACAACAAAAACATATGAATAAGAGATAGCCATCTTTATACATTCTCAATATCTTGTTTATTATTCTTTTGCTTTATTTTACAACACGTTATCAGCACGAGTTGCTCGGAAGAAGTTGCAAAGTTATTCTGTAAGTAATTTATATGATTGATTATTATATCTTTCATTAAGTTAAATTTCATTTAAATTTTTTATTATGTTTGTTTTAGTTTATAAGAATCATTCCTTGAAGTGAATGATAGAATAATAACCTGAAGTTATTATCAAAACTAAATGTTTATCAAGAACCTGAAGTTCGTATACTCGAATAGAATAATAAGAATAATAACCTGAAGTTATTATAATTGTTTAGAACCTGGAGTTCTATTTGAAATTTTAATATAAAATTAATATAATAACCAGCAGTTATTATAGGCCACTGGATGAATAATAACCTGAAGTTATTCCCAATTAAAACCTGAAGTTTTATTTGAAATTTTCATATAAAATCAATATAATAACCAGAAGTTATTATAAGTCACTAGATGAAAATATAACCCGAAGTTATTTCAAATTAAATTTTATAAATGCGCAGTCAAGCAATTTAATAACCAGAAGTTATTAAATAAATATTTTATTATAACCTAAAGTTATATAATATTAACCTGAAGTTATTAATACATTTAAATTTATTTATTTATTATGCAATTTACATATTCTTTTATTTATATTTATTTATCTCCCTTTTCATAACCTGAAGTTATGATATTAATAACTTGAAGTTATATAACCTGAAATTATGGCATTAACAATATGAAATTATATAACCTGAAATTATGGCATTAATAACCTGAAGTTAATATGTATATATTTTGTAGTATATATAGCAAATCTCACAAAGTTTGAATTTATCTCATTTTTCATTTATCATAACTCAAAGTTATGGTATTAATAACCTGAAGTTATATTTTGTTATAAATACGTATTAATGAAAAATAAGAAAGGAAAACATCCTGAAGATGTTTGTTACAGATGTGGGATGACAAATTATTGATTACGTACCTGTCGTACGCCCAAGCATTTTGTAGAGCTTTATCAAGCCTCAATCAAGAAAAAAAGGGGAAAATGTGGAAACTAATTTTACTGAAAATGACTCCGAATATGAATGCCATATGGATACACATCTTGATGTATCAGATTTCTTCCAGAATATGGATGAAGAAATAAATATTATTACTTAGGGAGAAAATATAATATAGAAGTTTATGTTTATGTTTAATAAAAGTTTAGATTACTTTTATATTTTTAGATGCAAACAAATGAATAAAAGTAGTTTATTTTTATTCTTGCATTCTTTTATTTTAAAGGAAAATGACTGACGCAATGATAAGTAAAGAAGATCCATGTCTAGTAGACAGCGGAACAACAAATACCATATTGAAAAGTAAGAAATATTTTTCACAATTGCATCTTGGTGAGACTAATATCCACACTATATCTGGCACAACTAATTTAATTGAAGGCTCCGGAAGAGCTTGTATTTTGTTACCTGAAGGAACAAAATTAATAATAGATGATGCATTATATTCGAGTAGATCTAGAAGAAATCTGCTAAGTTTTAAATATATTCGAAAGAATGGTTTTCATATTGAAACTATGAATGAGAAAAATTGTGAATATCTTCATATCACATCTATTAATAATGACCAGAAAATTATAATGAAAAAGATGCAAGCATTGTCTTCTGGACTATATGGTACTTATATAAGTACAATAGAATCGAATATGGTTACTAACCAGAAGTTAGTTGATCCAAAATTATTTACACTGTGGCATGAAAGACTGGGTCATCCAGGAAGTATAATGATGAGGAGAATAATTGGAAGTGCAAATGGGCATCCCCTAAAGGACCTGAAGATCCTATTATCAAAAGAATTGACATGCGAATCATGCTCTCTTGGAAAACTAATTACTAGGCCATCTCCAAATAAAATTGGACCTGAAGCTCCTTCATTTTTAGAAAGAATTCAAGGAGATATATGTGGGCCTAATACACCTCCATGTGGACCATTTAGATATTTTATGGTGTTAATTGATGCATCAACACGCTGGTCACATGTGAGTTTGTTAGCAACAAGAAATGTTGCGTTTGCTAGACTATTAGCACAAATTATCCAATTGAGAGCTAATTTTCCAGATTATCAAATTAAAATACTCCGGCTTGATAATGCAGGAGAGTTTACTTCTCAAATTTTTAATGATTATTGCATGTCTATTGGAATTACGGTAGAACATTCAGTGGCCCATGTTCATACACAAAACGGTCTAGCATAATCGTTGATTAAAAGGTTGCAATTAATTGCTAGACCTTTACTTATGAAATCTAGTTTACCGTCTTCTGCATGGGGACATGCCATATTACATGCTGCTGCACTAATTAGGTTAAGGCCAACTGCAGATCATAAGTATTCCCCGTTACAATTGGTCTCCGGAAGAGAACCAAATTTGTCCCATCTAAAGGTATTTGGTTGTGCAGTATATGTTCCAATTTCTCCTCCACAACGTACAAAAATGGAACCTCAAAGAAGATTGGGAATTTATATTGGTTTTAACTCTCCTTCTATTATTAAATATTTAGAACCATTAACAGGAGATGTTTTTACAGCAAGATTTGCTGATTATCATTTTAATGAATCAATATTTCCAAACTTAGGGAAAGAAAAACCAAAGCTGAATAAACAAGTAACTTGGAATTCATCGTTATCTTATCTTGACCCCCGAAGTGGTCAATGTGAACTCGAAGTTCAAAAGATTATAAATTTGTAAAGAATTGCAAATGAATTGCCTGATGCATTTACAGATACAAATAGAGTTACTAAATCACATATTCCAGATATAAACGCACCTGCTCGAATTGACATTACAAAAACATCTAATGAATCTAATGTGTGTAGAAAACGTGGAAGACCACTTGGTTCTAAGGATGTAAATCCACGTAAAAGGAAAGAGCAGAATAAAACAGTTGGTCCAACTCCAGAAGAGGTTGATGGTAAAACTCCTGAAGAAGTCAATAAAATCCCAGAAGAGGTTGGTAGTAGAATTCTTGAAGAAGTAAATAAAATTCCATAAGAGATTAATAGTAAAACTCCTGAAGAAGTTGATAAAACCCTAGAAGAGGTTGATCAAGTTTCAGAAGAAACATATATTAATGAAATCTTTGCATTCGCTATAGCAAGCGATGTTATAAATGAAGAAGACAATGTGCCAAAAACTCTGGAAGAGTGTAGATATAGAAATGATTGGCCTAAATGGAAAGATGCCATACAAGCTGAATTAAGTTCATTAGAAAAACGGCAAGTATTTGGACCTGTAGTCCAAACACCCAAAGATGTTAACCATGTAGGTTACAAATGGGTATTTGTTATAAAAAGAAATGAGAAAAATGAGATTGTGAGATATAAAGCAAGGCTAGTGGCGCAAGGCTTTACACAAATACCTGGAGTCGATTATGAAGAGACGTATTCACCTGTAGTGGATGCGATAACTCTAAGGTTTCTAATAAGTCTAACAGTCACAGAAAATCTAAAAATGCAACTTATGGATGTCGTAACAGTATATTTATATGGTTCACTTGACACTGACATATACATGAAAATCCCCAAAGGATTGAAAATGCCTGAAGCATATAAGTCAAAACCTAGAGATATGTACTCTATAAAATTAAGAAGATCTTTATACGGACTAAAACAATCAGGTCGAATGTGGTACAATCGACTGAGTGAGTACCTTCTAAAAGAAGGATATAAAAATAATATAATTAGTCCGTGTGTTTTCATTAAAAGATCAAATCTAGGTTTTACAATCATTGCAGTGTATGTTGATGATTTAAACATTATTGGATCTCCTGAAGAGATTGAGAATACTGCAAAATTGTTGAGAAATGAGTTTGAAATGAAAGACCTTGGTGTAACTAAATTTTGTCTCGGTCTGCAGATCGAGCATCTAAATAATGGAATATTTGTCCATCAATCAAATTATGTTGAAAAAGTACTAAAGAGATTCAATATGGATAAAGCTCATAATTTAAGCACACCAATGGTCGTACGATCGCTAAATGCAGAAAATGATCCTTTTCGCCCGCAAGAAAATAATGAAAAAGTGGTTGGTCCTGAAGTACCATACTTAAGTGCAATCGGGGCATTATTATATCTTGCAATAATACAAGACCCGATATAGCATTTGCAGTAAATGTGTTAGCGAGGTATAGTTCCAAACCAACCAGAAGACATTGGAATGGAATTAAACACATATTTCGATATCTCTGCGGAACTAGAGATATGGGGTTATATTATCAAAAGGATACAAAATCCAAATTAATTGGATATGCAGATGCGGGATATTTATCAGATCCACATAAAGCACGATCCCAAACGGGATATGTATTCACTTATTGTGGAGCTGCAATTTCATGGCGATCAACAAAACAAACTCTTACGGCAACATCATCAAATCATGCCGAGCTGATCGCCTTATACGAGGCGGGTCGAGAATGCGTTTGGTTACGGTCAATGATTCAAAATATTCAAGAAGAATGCGGGCTTGAAAACATCAAGGAAAACCCTACTCCGCTGCATGAAGATAATGCAGCATGCATTACACAAATCAAAGAAGGATATATCAAAGGAGACCGGACTAAACATATTGCGCCAAAGTTCTTTTCGACACATGACCTACAAAAAGAAGGCGTAATCAATGTTTGCCAAGTCCGATCAATAGACAATTTGGCAGACCTATTCACAAAATCTTTGCCGACAAAGGTTTTTGAACAACTGACAAAGAAGATAGGTCTATATCGATTGAAGAATATTCAATGATATCTAAATGAGGGAAAGCGTTATACTTACTGTACTCTTTTTTTCTTAATCAAGTTTTTATCCCAATGGGTTTTTCTTGATAAGGTTTTTAATGAGGCAGTACATGGTCCTGAAGTACCGTGTTAATATTGATCCTGAAGTATCATATTAATAGCGTATAATGAATAATGAACATCCAAGGGGAAATGTTATAAATATATTAAGTTATGGATGTTCATTTAATTGCATCAAAACTTCTCATTAATGAAGTATGTTTTATCTCCCTCATTTATCAATTGAATTAAATTAGATGGCTTGTTATTTACATTTTCTATCTATAAATAGAGGATTGTAAGTTTGTATTATATACAACAAAAACATATGAATAAGAGATAGCCATCTTTATACATTCTCAATATCTTGTTTATTATTCTTTTGCTTTATTTTACAACAAATAATATTATTTGTCATTTAATGATCTCATTCAAGTAAAAATGATTCTATTCTCTATTTTAGATGCACAAATGCATATATATTCCAAGATATGTTATTAGAAAGCCCGTATATATGTTATTAAAGAATAAGTTTTACATTTGTATAAAAATATGTTGGTCTAATTTTTATTATTGAAGAATTATTATTTCATTAATTTATTTTTTCTATGAAAATATATTATTTTGTATGAGATTTTTTACATTTTCTTATAATACTAATACATAGTTACTAAACTAAAATAAAATTTGTGATAGAATAGACAGGATTTGAATTTGGATTTGGATCTATGTCACCGACTTGAAAATTGATGCCTAGTCTGTTTTATTATATTCCAATCAATTCTAACTTGGCATGATGCTGCCCTTAGTCTTTTAGAATCTTTTAAATAAACAAAAAAAATATTCTCATAATAATTGAACTATTGACAATTTAATTTTATAAACCTATTTTTCAATTATTTTTCACAATGATTGCATGTATGCATAAGACAATCCAATTATTTAAAATAAAGATACATCAATGTTGAAGACGGTTAATCAACTAATAAGGGATCAAACACTAAATTTTGTTTCTGTAAATAACATATTAAAATGCATAATAAATCTACAAGAAATATACAAAATATATAAATAATTGAACATACTATAAATGGACACACTATTAGGTTAACATTTTTTTTAATAATCCTTGATGGTTGAATTTGGATTACAATTTACAACTATGTAGATATATTCTAGTTATTTCCAAATAGTTTGCAACTAATTTTTTTAATCATGTTGAACGGTTTGGATCGACCGTTAGGATTTTGAAAATTCAAATATTGAGCCGTAGCACGAACCAAACCGTGCTATGCATAGTACCGTAGCCTCACTCTTTTTTAAATGTACTAAATCAAGAAATTTGCATTTTTTTTTTCTACGGTTAAGGGGTAGAATGGCCCCATAAAAATCTCATATCATGCAATTAACATGTAACCCTCATGACACCTAGATAGTCAAAGAATGCATTATGTACAATTCATGAGGAAATTGATGCCACAACAGCAAAGCTTATGAGAGATCCTATCTTCTCATAATTAATCATTTAATAATCCATAAGATAGCTTGCAATTAGATTCACATTGCTTTAATTAGCTGATTGGCTGATACCACAAATCTTTTAATTTGATTTGTTGACTATTTAATAGTTCACCTAACTGTCTATATTTATTTATTAACTGTAATTATCTATATATTAAGTGAAAAAAACATAATTATATATTAATTATAAATTTTAGTCACTTCATATATAAATCTATACAAAAATATATGAAAAGATTAATTTTTAGTAGTTAACAATTATGTATTTTATTTAACAAGTAGATAAATGTATTTAACAAATAAAAAATGGATAGAAAAGGTTCATGATTTTCTATTTCAAATTGATTGTAAATTTTGGATATATGAAACTCAAACTGAATAATTACAAAAATAGGAATATATAAATGGTAAGTTTTTATTATAGTCTGTTCCTTATCATAAGAATATTACAAGTCCAGCCCACATTTTTATTAATATCCAAATTTAAATACAAATTATTAATTATACCCCTGGGTATTTTTAAAAATGCCCAAACCGGCTATTTTTTGCCGGTTGGATTAAAATTTCGGACCGGTCATTTTTTGGATGGTCAGAAGGGTTTTTTTAAAAAAATATTTGTTAGATTACTTCTTTTAATGTATAATTAGCATAATTATACTAAAATACGCTAGATTACGCTAAATTACACTATATTACGCTAAATTACGCTAATCATGCTAATTACGCTAATTATACTGACATACGCTAAATTACGCTAATTATGCTAATTACGCTAAATTATGTTAAATTAGACCGATTTAGTGCCATCTTTCATAAATCATGAAAAATAGTAAAAAAAATTCAAAAATAGTAAAAATTGGTATTCTACAAGTTCATTATATAACCAATTTACTGAGCTACTTAGATCGAAAAATAAAATGAAAATATTAATTGGAAACTTCAACTCAAGTTTTGAGACTCTTTCTTTTGTTTTTTGGCAATTCTGAATTTCAAAAAATGGCAAACCAGTCACCAACGCATGCATATTTTCACAAGCTTTCCGAAAAGTGGTCATTTGTCGAAATCGGACACTCGAGCGCCGTTTTATGGCCGTTTGAAATTTCATCGTCGTTTTTCGCCTTCTCAGTGAAAATATCGTCTCTCTTAGCGTAATTTAGCGTAATTTCAAGTAATTTAGAGTATTTTAGTATAATTATGCTAATTATACATCAAAAGAAGTAATCTAACAAATATTTAAAAAAAAAAACCCTCCTGACCGGCCAAAAAATGGCCGGTCCTAAATTAAATCTCAACCGGTCATTTTTTGGCCGATTTGAGCATTTTTAAAAATACCCAGCTAAGCTGAGTATATTTAATATTTTATAATTAATTTTGGATATTAATAAAAATGTCGGCAAGTCCGGTGAAAGCAGAGAATAAAATTATAGTTGTACACAGTCATTGCTTCCAACGGCAATAACAGAGAACGAGAAGTTATTATATTTATATTCATGTGGTTACTTGAATAGAAAAAGAGGCACTTTCTTAAAATTAAGACTGAAGAAGGAAGTTAAACAAGAAGATAAAGAACCTTTCAAACTAAGATGCATTGTTTTAATGAAAAGTTTTAATTCTTCACGAAAGGAAATCTAAGTGGAAACAAAAAGAAAATACATGAGTTTAGTATTTTTGGAATGCCAACTGACTAGTAGGGATGAAAACGGATCAAATATATAATGGATAGTGGTCAAATCATATCCGTATTCGTTTTTATTTTTCAAATACGGATATAGATCATATTGGATATTTATTACAAATATATATAAATATTATTAAAAAATACTAAAGTTCATAATATTTATCTAATTATAATGGTGAATAACATAATTTTTTATAATACATATTAAACTAGAGGAGAGTTCTAATACCTCGTGTCTTTCATACCTCATCATACCTCATATTTTATATTTTAGTTTTCAAAGTCCAAATTGTCGATCCGAACCGTTCAACATAATATCCATACTAAAATATGGCTAAGGATGAAATTTTATAATTTTTGGAAATTTTTTTACTATTTTTTAAGATATGTACAAAATCACTATTTCTAGACCGTTCAAAAACAGTGATTTTGTACCTCTCTAAAAAATAGTAAAAAAATTCCGAAAATTATAAAATTTCATCCCCAGACATTTTAGTATGGATGTCATGTTGAGCAGTTCGGATTAGCAATTTAGAGCTTAAAAAAGAATATATAAAATATGAGTTATGACGAGGTATGCAAAACATGAGGTATTGGAACCCTCTTCATTAAACTATATAGTATATATCAATTATCCAAATACGTATAATTAAAATTTAAAACCATATCCGTATCTATATCCACATGAATATTCAGATACGAATATCCATATCTAATTTTTCGAATACTTTGTTTTCACCCTTACAACTGAGAATTACCATCTGATGATTATATTAAAAAAAAAAAAGTAACAAATTAGAATATGTAATGTGTTTTACCGTTGCATTACATATGTTGTAAAAAGAGATAACAAACATCACAATGAAAAAAAAAAATATGATCTATCAACTAAAAACGAACAAGCTAGTAAATCCGGAATAAAGTTTGGATCTGATGTCCATCAAAAGAAAATATGGGTTCAATGGACATAGGAGCCGTCTGAATCGTTTTAAAATTTGTACGCAACCGCGTTATGATGAATTCGTATCCTCCCAGGTACCTGACTGAACCTGACCGAAACGGATGGCCCAGATTTTCTCTCAGTTCAGATTTTTAAATTGGCACGAATCTCAAAGCACAAATAATACCCCCCTGCTCCTTCCCGAGTAATCACCGGCTTAGACTAAATCTGGGCGGTCCGTTTTGGTCAGGTTCAGTCAGGTACCTGGGAGGATACGGATCCGCGTTATGATTGCGTGCAAGAAAATTAAAACGGATCGGATGGCTCTGTTGCTCATTAGATCTAAATTTGTTTCTGATGGACATCGGATCTAAACTGCATGCACTAGTATATCCACAACTAGTTTCTTTGTTTGAAGCTCCCAACCTTTAATTCTGGAAATATTTAGAAACCTTTTGTTAAATCGACACAATTTGTGCGTTATTTTCTCAAATAATAATAATAATAAAAAATTGTATATGCGTTCATAAGACTTTGAATTTGGATCCAGTGAAGTAACTCAATTTTTAGATTTTAAATCGGAACCGTCCGATTCGGATCCGAGACCATCCATTCCGAAGTGGAGCGCACACATCCCGACGAAGAATTCGAATCCCGAGACGATCTCGAGCAACAAATTGAATCGGACGGTCCCGATCGAAAAGAATTGGGTTACTTTAGGGGATCCGGACCCTAAGACTTTGACTTGCGATAATGGTGCTACAATGCATCTACAGGAGAGGAGAGGACCTGAAAAGAAGAACAAATGCCGAAATTTTTTTAGTTGACACTCCTCAAAAATCAAATTAAATGAATACCATCTCTAGAGCTTGATTTTCAATCCTACCACTCCACGCTAACTCAGTTCGCGCACCAAATTGACAGGTGCGCGGACTGGGTTGGCCCACCAGGTTCATCAGGTCCAGGTGCGCAGACTGAGTTGGCGCACCAGCTAATTTGGTGCGTGAACTGAGTTAGCGTGGGTGGTAGAATTGAAAATCAGTCCCCAAGAATGGTATTCATTTAATTTGATTTTTTAGGGTGTCAAACTAAAAAAATTTCGGGAACAAATGCTATGCCATCTAATTAATTTATTCCTACTTTTCTACTCATGTACACTCTCTTGGTAGTTTAAGCGTCACTGTGCTGCTGTGATAATATTTAATACTTAATATGATCAAATCATTTCAACGTAATGATAGAACACATCTAAACTGGAACTCTGAGCAAATCTATAGATTTGTCGGTCGAGAGCGAATCGCAAACTTCCAGTCATGGACTGAAAGGGACAGGATTTCTCGTTCAGGCTAAAATGTATTTTTGTCGAAAAAAAAAAAAAAAGGAAATAACACATCCACGAAACCTTGAAATAACACATCCATCTACGGTTTGGTATAAATTTTCGTAACCTTGAAATAACCTTAAATGGTTATGATGATTCTACATTGAAGGCTATTGATTTCAGCTTATTTGACTTTGTATGAGAATTTTTTTTTCTTATAATATGTACCCGTTGCAACGCACGGGTACTATACTAGTATTTAACTTATATATATTACATCTAATTATTTTGCTACGTGTATTTAAAAAATATTTATTCAAATAAAAATAATAAAATTATAGATTTATTCTTAATTATTTAGATATAACATGTATCAAATTAAATTTCATTTGAAATTTGATTGGTCATCTGTCATAAATTATTAAAAATTCACTATTATTTTTTTTTAAATTTTAATAGGAAGCTAATTGTCTTTTAAATCGATCCAAATTTGATATACATCATATCTAGATAATTGAAAAGACGTCTAAAATTTTAATTTTTAAATTTAAATATATGCTAGAATTACCCAAATAAATAAATAAATACTGATTTTTGAAAAATACTTTGGCTTGCGTTAAAAAGTTTCATTTCTAACTCTTTCATTAAGCAAAGCATGTCATGTTGTTGCGCAAATATTTATAAGGGATAATTTTGTATAAATTTAAACATGTCAATTTTTTATTTGATGGAAGAAGAGTTGGTGCTTAAGGAAAATGTGATGTGCTTTACTGATAATAAGTCACAGGCGAAATTCTGCTGTGAAGCACCATTGCACTAATGCACTGCTAACTTGGGGTGCAAATCAGGGGCGGATGCAGGATTTTGATCAGGGTAGGGCAAGAAATTATTGAATCGGGTTTCATATTGAATTCAATTGGACCGTATCTTATATAATTTACCAAATTTAATATACAATGGGCCAGTTATTTTAATTGAGCTGCAGGGTAGGACAATATCAATTTTTAGGATAGGGCAAAGACCCAAAATCCAGTCTTTGTAAATTAGTTTTGGATTTTCAGAGTAGGGCAGTTGCCCTACCCTGTGCTACAGTAGATCCGCCCCTGGTGCAAACGGATCGGATAGTGATAAAACTATATCTGTATCTGCTTTTATTTTTCGGATACAGATACGGATTGGATATTAGATGGATACATACGGATACGGATCAGATATCTGTAGATATATATATATATATATATATATATATATATATATATTTTATAATATATATTAAACTATATGATATATATCTATTATTCGACGGATACGGATAATTAAAATTCAAAACCATATATATCTGTATCTGTATCCGCACAAATATTCGGATATCGAATATCCGTATTTAATTTTCGGATATAGATCCGGATACGGTTGAATAATATCCAACCCGTTTACACCCCGCCAACTCCCGACCATGAATTTTAAATTGATTGAATATAAATTCATATTAAAAATTTATGAGATTTGAAACCTTACAGTTGCGGTACGACGACGAAACTATAGTTTGAGATTCTTTTTTTATTCTTTCTTTTATTTTCCTTCAATTTGAGATATGATTTTTTTTTTTTTTTTTGTTGATTCAATTTGAGCATATGCAAGACTATCAGTTTGAGCGTGCATCACATTTCCTAAAGAAAGAGAAATTATTTTTGTAAGAAATAGTGAAAACTTGAAGGAATCATTTGGGATATAGAATCAACTCCATGCTCTTTGGCGTATTTGGACGAAATTTTAGGCCTTCTCCAAAAAAAATTAAGCAGAATAATGTTGTTAAAGAAGTTGTTAATTAAGATCAATCAGCTTTCTATTTTAATATATCAAAGCACATGGGCTACTAACTGACTCAGAAGGACTCTGTAGCAATGAAATAGTGTATCAGAGAAGTTTGTACTAAAAAAGAAAGAAAAATCAGAGAAGCTGCTGCCAGTCTGCCAGAGCAGGTTTCAAAGTTCTGATGTATGTCGTACAGTCAAGTATTTCTTTTTACCTTTTCCAGAGTGCCAGTGCATGACAACCCGATAAATTCTATCTTTTTGCTGTTCTTTTACTGGTTTGGTGTCACCTACTCTGTAATAATTGACCTGTTCCTCGATTTGCTTTGAAAACTAGCCATCAAACTTGTTGTTGACTTGTTTCTTACGAGTGTTTTAAAATTTTAATGAGTCTCAGCTAATATGATATTATCGTCATTTCAGTCTATATAACACCAACTTCAAAATCTATCGAATCGATTTCAAACGGTGAATCTAAACTGTTCAAACCAATCTATTTTATTAGTTATGCGTTTACATGCAAAATTGACAATTTTTCGAATTTATGTAGTATCAAGTCAAGCGGTCAAATGTGTGAGTTTTTAAGTTAATTTTAATGCATTCATTTTTCAACATTTTTGACCGCTTGATTTGATACTAAAATAACTAGAAAATATAAAAAATTTACATGTAAACTCATCACTCATAAAGTAAATCGGTTTGAACGGTTTGAATTAGCCGTTTGAAGTCTATCCAATCAATTTTGTAGTTGGTGTCATATGACACCGATGTCATACTAGCCAGACTCTGGTTTAATATTCAGTTCTCATGCGGTATTCGGAAGGCCACCGCATACCGTATATTACTGTATGCTGCCGAATATGCGAATTCTTATTCAGATTTATATATGCGGATTTTTTATTAAATATTTAATCCTACAGTATTTAAATACAATAAGGGTCTGTTCGTTTGTCACGGGAATATAAGGGATGGGATTTGACGGGGATGGGAACCCACTTTTGAAAAGGCGGGAACTCATGGGTACGGGTACGAAAGGGGTTAATTATAGGAATGTTAAAATGGGTGTTCGGTTGTACAATGAGAGTAGTTGTAGGAAATCCTATTTTTCTTTCTGAAATACTTGATATCAATACAATTATTCTTAATAATTATTAGTGTAATTAAATAATATGAATAACATAACAATACTTATTAGTTATTATTTTATAACTGTGCTTTTGCTCGTAAACTTGTTATTCAATCACCGAAAATAAATTTAAATTTAAATTTAAATTAGCAAATTGATAATTAACCATTTTTAATTTTCTTGAAATAAAATAACAAATATGTATATTTTTAATTTTGCTTCAATACTATTTAAGAAGGTTAGTTTTTACTATTTAAAAAAATGACTTTCAATTTAAATAAGAAAAAAAAATTGTACACTAATATGCGGTAAAAAAATTAGCTGTAATTTGTAAAAGAAGTATTAGAAATAGCATAGGAAATTATCAGGCAAATATTTATAAAAAATGAATATATATTTTCGTTACTTTCTATTTGAACAATTAACAAAATAATCATAGATATATATTTCACAGTAAAATTAATCACCACTTTAAAAAAAAAAATCTTTTTTCTTTTTCTTCTTGTTATTTTGCATCAATAATTTCTATTAAATTTAAATGATATCATAAATTGTACTGAGATTGAAAATTCAAACCATATTGAAACAAGATTTGATTATTTTATATGATGATAATCACATGTGAACCATCAACTTTTTGACCATTTATAATAAAAAATACACTTATTGCCATTGATAGTTGAGTAGAAAAAAAAAACATTAGCTCTGAGCTAATGTGCAAAATTCCCACAAATTTTTCTACTTTTTGACTCTTTCATGGGTTTTACCCATAACCAAAATAGACAGCCGAACGGACAACGGAATAAAATTTCTACTTTTCTGAAACTCCCATAAATCCCACTTTATTTTTATACAACCGTACGGGGTCTAAGGTAGCATGTAGAGAGGTTATAAAAGACTTTTGAGTGGGATGTTTGAAAGAACACCTACTTGACGGGTCTGTGACTCATTTAATGGGTTATGGATTCGGATCTGGAACTCTTTTAATGGATTTTAAATGTTTTTTAATTTTTTTAAAACATGGATTCAATATCGGTCCGAATAGTTATTTTCTATTCGGTCAGACACGGAATAAGAATATACGGCCGTATATTCACCGAATATAATCAAATTTTAAAACACTATTTTTAACACAGTGACTAATCAGCTTGTAATTTCTAAAATTTGAAGCTCATATTTTTTTACTTTACAAAAAAGGTCTCGGTTTGAATGGTCACAAAGACGGATATGCATCCGCTGCTTTTCTTGATAGAAAAGCAGGGAGCTGCTCGTCTCTTTCTCTCTGTATCTCTCTAAAAAAAGAGAAGAGAGAGAGAGAGTCACGTGGGAGAGAGAAGAGGAGGAGAGAGATAGAGAGGCAAGCAGGGGAAGAGCAGGGGAAGGCAAGCAGCGGATCTCGTTCCCACAAAGACACAAACTCATGATAGTCACCCTTTCTTCTAGAAGTTGGTATGAATCTATGTCTTCTGATGTAGCAGAATATTTCTGTTTGGATCACGGACATCCAATCAGAATCTGGGAACAACCCATCCGAGATGGAACGCACGGAGCTGCTTTAATAATCGTGCAGATTCTGATTGGACGGTCCAGATTCAAACATAAATATTTCGTTGCCTTAGGTGATACAAATTCAGTTTGTATCCTTGCTTCATATCTCTCATACATCATCACGTCTTACATTATTTATTTTCGTTTTTAAAGTTCAATCAGTCGATTCAAATAGCTCCACATGATTTCCATATTAAAATATTAAAATATGCCTAGTAACCAAATTTTATATATTTTTATTTTTTTACTATTTTTTTAAATAAGTGTCCAAAAATAGTAATTTTATACCTATAAAAGATAATAAAAAATTTCCAAGTATAATGGTTTGGTTTAAAGATAATAAAAAAATTTCAAGTAATTTTTAAATGGATCGGTTTGGTTTAGACTTTTCAAACCGACTAAACCGAACCGACCAAATTATAATGGTTTGAGTATGATTTATATTTTGTTTGGTTCAATCATCGTTTCTTTCTTTCCATCGTGGTTTGTATTTTTTATAACATCTACACATTTTGTATAAAATTGAATAATATATGTAATATTATCTTGTTATTATTTCTATAAAATTACTAATGTATTGAATAGTAACTTTTTGTAATTTAACCTCTCTTATTCGGTTCAACCAAACAAACCGAAATTTAATTCGGTTTAAATGGTTCAGTTCTTATATTCGGTTGATTCAGTTCGGTTTGGTTTTTAAAACCGAAAAATAAATTTTGATTTACCTATTTTATTTCGGTTTCAACCGAATCGACCGTTTGAACACCCCTAGAGACATTTATAATGATAGAGGAGGGTTCAAGTGCCTTCATTTTTTGTGCCTCCACCATGCCTCCATTTTTAAAAACTTTAATAACTTGAAATTTATAATTTAAAAGTCAAAATAAAAACCGTTAGATGTGATCTATGTTATTTTCTCTACGTGCTCATAAAAAATTATCACATTTTATTTTTGTTTTTATGTGAATCAATAAGTTGAAAAATCAACGTCTAGAAATTATTCACATTAGTACGTTTTTTGCAAACTCTTGATGACAACCAAAACAAAATTGAAATGTTATAATTTTTTACATGTGTTGTTTCAAGCAATTCTCGTTTAGTCTATTTGACTAATTTGCAAAACATACAATTATTGAATTTTACGATTTTCTCTATTTTAGAAAGCGTGCAGGTTCAAGATAGTTGGAATTGCAATTAAGAGCACTTGAACTGAAGAATTCATCAAGTTATTTATCAAGAATTTAAATTGTAAAATTATATTTGGTAAAGTAGCTTTGATGTTGATTCACAGGGACAAAACGTTGGAACGGTTAACCAAAACGTTCAGACGTTTTACCTTGTGTGAAATATCAGGAAATTAATCGATTAAAAGCTGAAAAATACTCTTAAACGTTGGAGACGTTTGTCAAAACGTCTGGACGTTTTAAATCAATTCTCAGACTTCAAAATAGCATTTTGATTGATCGATAAATTTCCAGAGGAAAACGTCTGGCAACGTTTGTTAAACGTTGGCAACGTTTTAGGAACTCTCACAGAAATTTGAATTTTTGAACTAAACGTTTTCTACGTTTTACAAAATGTTGGGATGTTTTATGGCAGATAGCTCATTTGAAAGCTGCCACTATAAATAGAACCTTAGGGTTTTCCTCTTCATTAAGACAGCCGATCCTAACTTTTCAAAAAGCGATTTTGAGCTCAAGTTCCTCCATTGTTGTGAGAACAAAAACTTCAATATCCTTCAAACAACCTCAAATCTACTTCACTAATCTTGAGTTATATTATGTTAGAGTGAGTTTTTGAGTGTTCATCTTGAGATTTCAAACTTAGAGACTTCGTTCTCGATTCTAGTTGGCCGTGTGACTTCCCGTTGGTTGTAAGGGCTCACTGGTTCACAAGTTGTAATCTTTCTCTTTTGGGTAATAGAAAGGCGCACCGAGAAGCGGTTGCGACGCCCCGAAGACGTAGGCATTTTAAGCCGAACTCCGTTATCATCTCTTGTGTCACATTTCTCTAAACTCTTCTACCTTACTTTTACTTGCAATTATTTACTCATTTTCGAAATTAGTGGTGCTCAAGGGACAACAACATGTGCATAGATAAAATGATGTAGATCATATCTAACGGTTTTATTTTGACTTTTAAGTTTTAAATTTTGAGTTATTAAAGTTTTAAAAAATGGAGGCATGGTGGAGACATTTATGATAGAGGAAATGTATCTTTATGACACTCTTTTTGTAGATTCGTTATCTTTTTTGTACAGTAGAAAGAATTTTTTTGATGTGAAATTCATTATCATATAATATATTTAGGAATTCATAGTTTATCATTTTAGCAACTTTAAAAGTTTTCTCAATGAATGAATGGAAAATACTTTAATGATATATGCCTTTAATTGATTTTGCTTAGGAATACAGGAAGAAAAAAGAACCATCAATGCAGTTTACAGAAAAGTGCATACATTATGTTTCTGTCCTATGGTTTACTTAAAAGGTGCATACATCTGGTCCAATTACAAAGTTACAAATGCTCATCCGGTTCATTTTTTTAACTTTCTAATTTGATTAATATTCCAAGAGTCCAAAACACATGCCACATGCATCATCTTGTAACCATAATAATTAGTGTTCAATGCCATGCCGGTATTAACAAATAATTAATTGGTATATTATCAGGAGTGTTGTTCTTTAGGCACCACTAATTTCGAAAATAAATAAATAATTTTAAATAAAATAAAGTAGATGAGTTTAGAGAAATTTGACGCAAGGAGTGATAACGGAGTTTGGCTTAAAATGCCTACGTCTCCGGGGCGTCGCAACCGCTTCTCGGTGCGCCTTTCTATTACCCAAAAGAGAAATGTTATAACTTGTGAACCGGTGAGCCCTTATAACCAATGGAAAGTCACACGGCCAACTAGAATCGAGAACGAAGTCTCTAAATTTGAAATCTCAAGATGAACACCCAAGAACTCACTCTAACCTAATCTAACTTAAGATCAGTTAAGTGGATTTGAGGTTGTTTGACGAATATTGAAGTTTTTGTTCTCACAACAATTAAGGAACTTGAGCTCACAGAAAATAGCTTTTGAAATGATTAGGGTCGGCTGTCTTCATGAAGAGGAGAACCCTAAGGTTCTATTTATAGTGGCAGCTTTCAAATGAACTATCTGCCATAAACGTCCCAACGTTTTGTAAAACGTAGAAAACGTTTAGTTCAAAAATTCAAATTTCTGTGAGAGTTCCTAAAACGTCTCCACGTTTAACGAACGTTCCCAGACGTTTTTCACTGGAAATTTATCGACCAAAATGCTATTTTGATGTCTGAGAAATGAATTAAAACGTTCCAACATTTTGACAAACGTCTACAACGTTTTAAATAGTTTTTCAGCTTTTGATCGATTAATTTCTAAGTTTTCTACACAAATAAAACGTCTGATTGTTTTGTTAATCGTTCCAACGATTTATCCCTGTGAATCAACATCAAAGCTACTTTACCAAATCTAATTTTACAATTTAAATTCTTGATAAATAACTTGATGATTCTTCAATTCAAGCACACTATATTGCAATTCCAATCGTCTTGAACCTGCATGCTTTCTAAAATGGAGAAACTCGTAAAATTCAATAATTGTATATTTTGCAAATTAGTCAAATAAACTAAAAGAGAATTGCTTGAAACAACAAGGAGGAGGGTTCAAATGCGATTTTGTGCTTCAATTATACTCAACATTATTTATCTCCGTTTTCAAAGTCCGAATAGTCAATCTGAACCGCTCAACATTATCTTCATAATAAACTATGCTAACTATGCTTGGAGACCAAATTTAATATTTTTTTAGAATTTTTTACTATTTTTTAGATATGTACAATATCACTTTTTGGATGGTCCACAATTTCCTTAAAACAGTGATTTTGTATTTATCTTAAAAAAATAGTAAAAAAATTCTAAAAAATATTAAATTTGGTCTCCAAACGTATTTTATTATGAAGATTATGCTGAGCGGTTCGGATCAATTTTTCGGATTTTGAAAACGGAGATAAAGGATATGGAGCATAATTGGAGCACAAAACCATAGTGCAAATTAGCAGATCCTTGATAATTGTGACTAGCATAATTAGCTTTACTTTTCATTTTCCGTGACTAGCATAATTAGCAGATCCTTGATAATTGTGAGACACAAATTTAAATAATTTAGGTTGACGCATTGATTTTTTCAGTTTAATAATAATATATTTGGTTGACGGCTTTGTATATTTATGCTGGCACTTAAAATAATATGAAGTCGCTATGCATATTTAATGGGTCATTTCAAAATTAATTTATTTCTTTTTGGGTCTTAAGTCAACACCATTCAAAGGAGGGATCATGCTCTGCTAATTAGATGCATCCTCCCACACTATTCCTAAATCTCTCAAATATACAATGATACATCTTATGTTATTATCATTAGGGGCGGATTCAGGATTTTTGTCGGGGGGCAAAATAATATTTAATCGGATTTAAATCCATTAATTAATTGAGTATTTGATAAAAAACAATGCTTTAACTTATACTTTCTAATGCTTTAACTTATACTTTCTAATACTTTGACTTATAATTTCTGATGCTCTGACTTATAATTCTAATTACCAATCAAAATTCAACAGATTTATTTCAATTTAAATCCTAAATTTAACTCGAATTACAAATTAAATGTTCAGAGGGGGGCAAAAAATCCACTAAAATTTAAAATCCAGAGAGAGCAGCTGCTCCCCTGGAACACTCTGAGTCCGCCCCTGATTATCATAGAGAATAAAAAAAAAAAATCATATGTATATGTTGAACCTTAGAATTTGTGACATGTTTGCTTGATATTTTTTAAATGATCAAATATTTTTGGTCCAGACAGTTTCAGAAAATTTAGTAGGACTATTACTGAATGCAAAGATTCAGGGTGGATCAATAATCAAGAAAACCGAAAGCCTACGATACAAATTGAAATGCCAGCACAATTTAATGAAATATTTCTTACTTGTAAAGAAAAAAAAACAGAGGAGGCAGGCTCCAGAAAATCCTGTCCATGGCGTGCAATAATTGAAAAATATAATTTTTCTGGTAAGCGGTAAGGTCTATTTTCTTTAGGAAAAAGGAAGTAAAATTAGCTGCGAGGTCAATTCATACCTCCTCAGCAGGCTTCAAGCGCACAAGCACGGAAGGCTCTTTTGCAGCATTGAGAGTAGGTCCGATGGGCATCGGACCTACTTTGGTTTGACGGGTTTAATCACCGTCGATTTGCTTTAATCTTCGTGCAGAATGCTTTAAAATTCGTGCGAGTCTGTTTCAATTTTCGTGTGCACAAATATTAAATTAGATTGGACGGTCATGATGCTCGTTGAACCTAAAAGTAGGTCCGATGGGCATCAGACCTACTCCGTTCTCCTTTTGCAGATCTCTGACCAGTGTATTGAAACCTTGCCGTATTTATACGTGCTCAAAATACGTACCATGTTAATACGTTGAAATTTTTAGACGTGTCGTATCACACAATATCAGTAATGTACGCCGCACGTTTAACAGTACGACACGGCACAACATGACTTGATAATGCATGTTTCGATGTGCCGTGCTGGTTTTTCTATTAAATTTTGATAATCTGTTATTTTAAAAATATATAAAATGACCAAAAAATTTAGAAAATTGAAAATAACTTAAACTGTATTTATGTAAGTTTCAGGCTTTTTTTTTTCAAAATATTATGTAGTATTTCTGTTGTTTTGATGTAATTTGAGAAAATATTTGTAAGTGGTTAAAAAATTGAAAAAAAATATTCTAAAAAGTATCTAAAAAATAGAAAAATTAGACGTGTGGTATATGTGTTTTGTCCGTATTTAGACGTGTACCGTGTTTAAATATGTCGAATATATAAATCGGCTTGTTATTTTGTCTGGTCATTTTGACATAATACAGAAATCGGCTATGTATTGTAGTTGTAGACCATCTTTTGTTACAACTAATATTTTTTTGATTTGGTGGAAACAATCAAACAAATTAAAACAATATTAATCATATGGGACCGTTTGGCAACAAGAGATTAAGAGCTTAAGGAGCATTAAGGAATCGATGTTCAGTTGTCTTAATTCGTGAATGAAAGCTAAGGAAGCTAAAGAAAGAGATATAGATGCCTTAAGATCCGGACAAAAGGAGACTAAAGGAGGTGATCTTAATCAGTGCTAAAAAACCGGTATTTGATAAAATTAAGCGAATTAAGTTTTAAAGAGGCTTAATCTCTTGTTGCCAAACGGCCCCACACTTATATACAATACTGTGTAGTAGTTCACTGGCAGAGATATATTTTATGATACTTCTGGTTCTAGGAGGCTGCCAATGCCAGGATGCGGTATTGCGGTGCTCTCCTATTGGAGAAGTGCTGTACCAGTGGAATCATTCTGAGAGCACAGAAAATCTAGAAGTTTTCTCTTTGTATTTGGCCAGAAAAAGTGTACCAAATAAAAAAGAAAAAGAAAAAAGAGTACCAAATATTGCCCCAAACAGCTGCCACCCATATGGTCACAGACTCACATTATTAGCTAGCTCTCACCTCACGCCACTTTTAAATATATAAGACATACTTCTCACTCCTACCCATTCAAAAATTTTGTCCCAAAGACATACTTGTTCAAGTTTCTCTCTGTTCTACTCTTCCTTTCTCTTCTGGTGTCAGGTCTGTTTATCCACTCTGGCTTCTCTCTCTCTCTCTTGTTTTACTTGTATCATAAGCAAACTCATGCTGATAACTTACACACATTTTTGTAGTTGAGTGTATTCTGCTGGTTGGTAATTCTTAATTATTGCTTTTTCTTCAAGTTAAAGGATATATAATTAAGATCTTTATTTATTTTTTAAACATGAACCTACATCAGTTTGGTGGTTCCAACTTTTTATAATGGTTTGCTATAAACTTCATACACTTTAAAATTTGGATCTTGGGAATTCAGTCAATATGTTTTGCTGTTGGGATCTTGTGTTATGTCTAATTAAGGTAAGATCTCTTTTTGATCTTATTGTAATATGAAATTTATGCATTGTCGGTTCTTAGTAAAATTAAAGAACTCGTTGTAGATTCTATTTTGGTCTACGTAGAGAACCGTAAGAAAAATAAAAATACACCATGGTTGGCTAGCTGGTGATCTCCCTTTCACCCATTAATAGTAATTGGCCATCTTTCTTTAATAATTAATAGTCCAAATCAATAGTTGAAGTACACTTTAGCTAGTGTTCTTAGCTTAAATTAAGTATCTGAAAGATCTATAAATCGGTACAAAGTACTTAAAACTTGTTCAGTATTATGCAATGCTCATCTTCAATTTGTCCCACATGATTTATTAACAAATCTTTCATTTTTGCCAGGTTCCAAAAAGAACCCAAGACCAGAGGGAAAGGTAATTAACATTAACTGACAATGAAGCTCAGTGTTTCCATTCTGACCCCTATAATTCTGACCCTTTTCATTTCCACCCCTACACTTGCTCAAGCACCGGCACCTACGTTCTTGCCGCCAACACCGGCTCCCGCACCAGCCCCACATTATGTCAACTTAACCGACCTCTTGTCGGTCGCAGGCCCATTTTCAATCTTCCTTGACTATGTTGTTAAAACAAAAGTAATCGACACCTTTCAGAACCAAGCAAATAATACCGATGAAGGTGTCACTCTTTTTGTTCCTAAAAACTCGGCATTTAACTCGCTCAAACAAACCACATTTTCGAATCTCACCGAAGACCAGCTCAAATCCCTTCTTCTGTACCATGGTTTCCCAAAGTATTATTCCTTGGCAGAGTTCAAAAATTTGAGTGCTCTGAACCCGGTTAGCACCTTTGCCGGTGGTGCATATACCGTGAACTTGACCTACGACATGGGTACCGTTAAAGTTGCCTCAATGTGGTCTAACCCGAATGTTACAAGTAGTGTTTATTCTACCCGACCGGTTGCTGTTTATGAGGTGAATAAGGTTCTACTTCCACTGCAAATCTTTAGTACTGACCCACCACTTGCTCCTGCACCGGCACCTGCACCTGAATCGTCTAAGCCATCGGATCTGGCACCAAAGGCGAGTTCGACTGGCTCGAACCCTAAATCCACTGATTCGGAAAGTTCAGCACATGTTGTTAGCACCAGTTACTTGTTTTCATGGTCTCTGTTAGGTGGGATTATGCTTATGTTATGAGAGGGATGATTGCTTCCATTTTGTTTCACTATTTTTATTTTTTGTTCTATTTTTCATATATTGGTTCAAGGTAAATTTGTAATCATTCTTTTGGACAGAGAGATGTAGCAATATATGATGTCATAAATGGATTGTTATATCAATAATCATGTTGTTGTCGTTTCTAATATATGTGAATATGTCTAAAAAAAATTCAGTCATTTCCCTAATCATGTTAACATGTTTAGACCTCGACTGCTGAAAATGAAAAAGTTAATTGCCATTTTATGGTAGAAATAAACGCTTGCATGTGAAGTAACCGGAATTTACAATTTATTTGATTAATTATTTAAACGCTTCCATTTTGTTTCACATAGTCACATGCAATCGCTTTGTCGCAGAACCTTTCACTCTAGGTACAACTAGCTAGGGTAATTATTAAAAGAAAAGTGTAGCAAGTTTTCTGTTTGTTTCTCCATCATGATTTGAGAGGAATCCTAACAACTAAGATTTCTTGTGCGCGTAGCATAAAAAAGAATCAAGATTTTTATGTGAAGTTACGCGCGCGCACTGTCAGTGACAAATTAAAAGTTCGGGTTCGGTGAGGTGAGGTCAAAAATTCGTGATTCGGGAATAATTCGAAAATGATTCGGTACAACAAGAAAGCAAAAAAAAAAAAAAAATCCAACAAAAACGTAAAAAAAAAAAAAAAAATTTTGAAAAAATTCAATTTTTTTTTTTGGCATTTTTATCGCGAATGATTCGTAACCGCGTTTTATACACGTTTTATTCGTGAATAAAACGTTTATACGTTTTTCTGCGTTTTATACGGAGTTCGGTTCGGTTATGTCAGAAAATCAAATTATACGCGAATTATACGTGTATAATTCGCGAGTTATGTCACTATGCACACCACTGTTGTAAATAACGGTATGGGCTCGTCGGACGGACTGGGTACGGTATCGTTATTAATCGGTGTGCGGTTAATTAAGTAGAATTATGCGGTTGATTAATTGTTTTCATTAAAATTATGTGTATATTCATACTTTTATTTAACTCATCAAATTTATCAAATAAACTTTATTAACTTAGTTCTATTATTATAACATGACACTATGCTTATTTCTTCTTAATAACACATACGCACTTAACATGTGTAAGTAACACATTTATTTAATGCAAAAATGAATTCGAAAATTAAACTTTTTCAAATACTAATAATATATTATTTGAAAGAAATCAAACAGTCCAACATAAAATCACTAAATTTCATATGAACATGTCGTTACATCAGTAAGTAAGAAAAATATATGCTATGTAAATAATAGAAGAATTAATCAATTTCAAAGTAAATAAGAAGAAAAAACATATATAAAAAATATTGGATGTATACCAAGCACAAATATAACTACAATATAGGATTTATGAAACTTATTACACAGTCACAGAAAAAAAAAACAATGTGAAAATAAATATTCACTAAAATAAACAGAAATAAACGTGAATAAACGGGAATAAATGGGAATAAACGGATGATTAAATGGTAATAAACGGAATAATCAGGAATAATCGAAAAAATCCGTTAACAGACCTTCAATTAGTGTATTCGCAGCATTTTGACCACCGTTAACGATTAAACGGGCGTTTAATCAGCCATTAAGACCTTTTTTTTACAACACTGGTACACACTTGACATGCATGGACACTACCGTGTAACTACTACGGATAAGTCCACCAGAAGTGATACATTTTTCCTTTTTCTTTGACTGATATAATTTTGCAATTGATTAAGTAACATTTTTTTTTCTACTAGCTTACAAATATGTTTGCCAATTTTTTTTTTCAATTATTTTGTCTACCCTTTTGATTATTTCAAACCGTTAATTCAATTTATGATCTATCACCTCATTTTCGCCTATTTTATATGTTGTTATTAATTTTTTTTTTCAAAAATGGACTATAATTTGGAAGTAATAAATGCATTATAATTTAAATATGATTCATATTGCTTTAAATTTGTTCGGCAATCGGCAATTCCATTAAAAGTTGTGTTGTGTTGAGCTTAGTCGGCAAAATCATGAGAATAATATTCTATTTTTATGATTAGTTCCTTCTTCGTAGTATGAAAATTGGTACGACCTTAGTCCGAAATGATTCTTCCTTTCTTTCGAGAAAGGTAATATAATATCAAAAGCAATATTTTGAATCCCTTTGTTCATGTTTGGTTGTTTAATGATGATTAAATAGTTTACTCTATGTTATTTTACATATTTTATATCTCAAACGATTTTAACTCGTGGTTTAAATTAATCCGACTAGAGGAGTAAGGTGTTGGAAAATGAACCTCTGCCTATAACAATGAGCTCTACAGGTGGAGTAAGTATCGAGTAAATTAATCCATTTGAAGAGATGAAGTAACTTATTTCACCTTACTCCTCTTCTTTTACTTCTCATTTAATTACTTAAGCGTGGAGTAAGAAATTTGTTTCACCTCTTACTCCATGACCAAACAAAGCCTTTAGGTCTAACTAGTTCCGGCTTATATTTCACAAAATCTAGCTTGGGCTCTATATTGGACCAAAATAGCCCATTTACGCCAGGCGCTTTTGTTGAGTAGTTTTGTAATAATTTGATACCTGGATCAACTACGAGATTTTTTTCCTTTGCAATCATTTTACCTACTACTAGTTGGATCGGTACAAGATGGACAAAACTGCATGAAGCAATAAAAGTATGAAGCCTGAAGCCGCCTCCACTTGTATCTCTGGAGTAGCTGGGACTGGGTCCCATTGTTCGGAGAAACAGCCGGCAAACAAGGCCACCTCTACTGAGAAAACTATTTGTTTGACGAGGAATTAAACTTTAACTGCTGTGAAGATGGGTTTACAGCTGGATTTAAGCCCGGCCCATCTAAGGCCCGGTTAGAGAATAACAAGTCTGCTCTAGTATTTTTTTTTAATTTCAATTTTCTCCTTAAATTCACAAGTTTCTTATTTCTAGAGATTCTTTTCGATACTTTTGGTATGATCATTGGACACGTATATCTGTTCTATATTTTAATATTTCAATTCACATATTTCATACTTATAAAGATGCTTTCCGTTGCTTTTGGCATGACACATTACATGCTTATAAAAATGACTTATTTCTATTGTTAAGCTAGAAATATTCATTTCTACATTTTTTAAAATTAGATAAAAAATATAATGTTATAAATTAAGAAATGAAGCATAACATTATTTTTTTTATGTTAGATATTAGAGAAAATCACATAATTCTTACTTATAAAGATGAAACTGAATTTTTTTTATTTAATTTTTAGATATGGATTAATCAAATTATTACTCTTAAGTTTTATACAAAAATAGGGAAATTGAACTTATCATAATTTACATTCTCTGTAATTTAGTATGTAAATTTTGTAAGAAAATTTAAAGAAATGAATTATTAATGATTTTTACAAGATTAAATAACATTTTGGTACCTAGACTAGACTAAACCAATTTTCAAACTATCTTGTTTATATTTCAAATTAAATAGAAAAAAATATAGTATGGTGTTATAATTTTATTGAGTATGCTATGTATAATTATTTCATCTAAAATATTAAAGTAAATAAAACTATTTAATCAATCCATGTAACATATCTCTTTGCAAATTTTGTGAAAAACGTTGGCCACTCAACTATTGGTCGTCAATTTGTTACATCTCTATTTTAAAAAATCAAAATTTAACATATGAATGCATTAAATGATTTTAGTAGTCTCAAAATTACACTTTATTTAATATTTTGATTATTTTCTATAAATAAATTTTTTCCAGAAAAGTAATACATGAAAAACAAAATTTTTATTTTCTTTAGGTCTAACTAGTTCCGGTCTATATTTCACCAATTCTTAGCTTGGGCTCCATATGGGCCCAACCTATTCCATTTAGGGAAGGCGCTTTTCTCGAGTAGTTTTATAACAATTTGATATTTGGATCAACCACAAGATTATTTCCCTTTGCAATAATTTTACTTGCTAATAATAAAAGTAATAATTTGATACCTGATCAATTGCATGAAGCAATAAAACTATAAATGTATCTCTGGAGTCACTGGGAGTGGGCCCAAAATGGGTTTGAAAACTAATTGTTTGACGAGGAAGAGGAATTAAACATTAACTACTGTGAAGATGGGTTTGAAATATGATTTGAGTCCGGCCCATATAAGGCCCGGTTTTATAATAACAAGTCTGAGCTAGTTCTGTTCCATGAATATCTATGAGGTTGGGCTGCGTTAATTTTGGCGGTCCTGTTTGCAAAGACTAATTTTTATTTTGGTGCTTCTCTTGTTGGACTTCATGAATCAGGAGTCAGGAGTCAGGACTGTCTAGAGAGATGAGATCACATAACCAAATTTTATAATTCGGTGTTCTAAATGACTTAGCAATTTCTTGTACAGTTTTAATGAATAATTCAGTATTGCTGAATATTATAAAGGGCGAATTTCATATATACTACTCAAAAGTTGTGAAATTACATATTTACTATTCAAAATTTTGTAATTACATATTTACCATCCAAATTTTTGTAATTACATATTTACCATCTAAAAATCTAATAACTCACATATTTTCCCAATATAACTTTAGTATATATCAAATATACCCAAAACTCAGATTAATTATGTATAATATTCTTTAAACTATAATTAATCAAGGATTAACTTAGCACTCTCTTTCTTTCCTTAGATCCGTTGTCCTTATATCCAATATAAGAGATTAAAAGCATATATTCGAAACTAAGTCAGTAACAAAACGTAGATTCTCAAACTCAATTACTACTTTGATAATGGGTTGTGAAATTAACGTCGTATTCAGTACGAGTTGTTATCTTGGAAAAGGTGAAGTGGTTACCTTGTTTTAGACAATCAAGTTGGAGTTGGAATTCTGATCTCGGAGTCTGCTACCCTCTTCTCTCCGAGTTTCAGCGGGAGAGACGAGATGAGGAGAGAGTTTCATCAAGAAGGGGAAGGTTATGCTAAAAAAGACGAGAGGGAGCTCTGTGTGCAGAAGAGGAAGGGGCAAAGAAGGAGAAGGGACTAAATAACTTATTAATTATATTTTATGTGATATTAAACTTAATTAATCTCATTTTTTATTAATTAATTGGGTAAATATGTGAGTTATTAGATTTTTAGATGGTAAATACGTAATTACAGAAATTTGGATGGTAAATACGTAATTTTCACAGTTTTTAAGTGGTATATACGAAATTCTTCCTATAATAAAAGTTTAGTCAATAAAAGCACATGATTGAGAGGTGACAATCAATGCGATGTAATATGATCAGACTTGTCATTGTAATATACTTATATACATATTCAAATATTAATGTCAAATGAAAAATACTTGGTACTCTGGGGGATGTAATTGTAAATATGATGGGGACATCACAGTTTCAACCTTTTGAATTATTGCTTCATTTCACATGGTGCAAATTAGCAGAGGAATCTGCTACAGTGCTAATTCAATAGTTTAAACAAAATGAGTCAAAATCTCAATCTGATTATCAGGTTTAATACCCTTCTCGGATCTGGTGCATACAAAGATTAAAAATGATTCCTACTGATTTACAGATGTTCTGATCCGCTAACAACTGTAATTTAATTGGATGATTTTTAAACGATTAAGATAAAAAAATTCTACAATTGTGATTTATAATGACAATGTATTGACATTTATTGTGTTGAAGTCTGTATTTAGTTCTCTTATCACTTGTTACACTGATATTCTCCTTACAATTTCTTTATATGAATGTTGCCATAAAAATAATTAATTGACAACATTTCTTTCTTTCTTTTTATGTTATTGATTACAAAAAAATAAGAAAGTAATTAACATGTTTGCCCACTAAATATCAATTATCTTCCTATTTAACGGAAATGTAAAGACAAAATTGTTCATTTCATTGTTAAATAAAGAGAAATTATAAAAAGACAAATAATGTTAAAGATGAAAATAATTGATGTGATTTGCTTCTATTTTTTGTATTTTCTTTTTGAATTTTGAACCCGTAGCAAAGTACGGACAAAATACTAGTTTATGTATAAAATAAGAGTAGGGTTAAAATACTCCATTGGTTTTGTGTCTCATCATGCTCCAACATCGTTATCTCTATTTACAAATTTTAAACAATTGATCCGAACCGCTCAATGTAATCTTCATATTAAAATGTGCTTGGATACAAAATTTTATATTTTTTGAAATTCTTTTTTGCTATTTTTAAGATAGATACAAAATAACTGTTTTTAGAAGATTCTGGACCATTCAAAAATAGTGATTTTGTACCTCTCTAAACAATTCTAAACAATTAGTAAAAAGTTGAGTACCAAATAAATTTTAAATTGAAAGAAAATTGAGTACACAATATATGTACACAATACAGTTTTCTTATTTGGGCAAGTAGGATACTGGTAAATGTCAAAAAATTAAAGAATGTACCATAAAATAGCTCATGTTGAACTATTCCTCTCAACTAAACCAACTATTCTGAAATATCCTTTAACAATTCATATCTCAAGGAAGACTGGAAGAGTACATGAAATATTCTAGAAGCAATGTAATCACACAAAGGTCAAAGGAACAGAAGCGTTCCAGTACTTTTCATAGGAGACAATAGCAAAAGTGTACACAATTGCTTGCTGGAACCACTTTCAATTCCTCTGCACAAATTCATTGGTTAGACAGCCAGCGTACGCATTTGCTGAATGGTTCAAATTGATTCGAATCGTCCATTTCAAATATGATAATTCCAATAGTACCTGTACCCCACTGTCCCCACATTCCCACTGAATAACTAGAATGTACTTATAGTTATGTAATGTACCCTTTTTTTTTAACTACAATATATGCATATGCATTCATGAGTCCGGCTAGTATGATATCGGTGTCATATGACACTAACTTTACAATTGATTGAATAGACTTTAAACGACTAATTTAAACCGTTCAAACCGATTTACTTTATGAGTAATGCGTTTACATGCAAATTTTTTATATTTTCGAGTTATTTTAGTATCAAATATAATCAAGTTGTAAAAAATATTGAAAAATGAATGTATTAAAATTAATTTAAAAACTCACACATTTGACCGCTTGACTTGATACTAAATAAATTCGAAAAATTATAAATTTTGCATGTAAACGCACAACTAATGAAGTAAATCGGTTTGAACGGGTTGGATTCACCGTTTTGAAGCCGATTTGATAGGTTTTTGGAGTTGGTGTTATATAGGCTGAAATGACACTGATGTTATAGTAGCCGGACTCTGCATGAGTTCATCTGTAATAACATGATTTCATCCGTAATAACATGATTTCATCTGTAATAACATGAGAGGAAGCGTGCACTCAGGAGTTTGCTGGACTTTTTCTGCATTGTGCGCCATTGGGAGGTCAAAATTAGTGGAGCAGTAACTTTCTGCTGTTCAGACAGATTCAGAACCTCAGAAATAAAATTTTGTTAAAATTATATTATTAAATGCATCATTAGTTTACTTTTATATTCTCATCAACCGATATATGCATAATTATTAGTTTACTTTTGCACACGAGTGAGGTAACCTTTTTTCTTAAGCAAACTCCTCATTGAACGGTTCAATGTTTATTCGAGATTGACAAGGAAATTTAATTTTGGTGGCCGGGAAGAACGGACAAGAAACTCGGAAAGAACGCGCAACCTTGAAAAGCAACGAGTCATTTTCGTTTCGGGCCCCTCCAAAAATGTCCCGTTGTCACAAAACAAATGCCCATTGTATTTTCTCACTTGTTTCTTGGGAACATTTCTTGCTTTGCTACAGTTAGCAAGTTTAAGTTGGGATCTTCTACGGCTGGTTTTCTTGTCAACAACCATGTGCAAATTCAATCAATATAAAGAAAAACTATAGAGTAGAACTACGGTGTGACGTGCTCACCAACGGGTTTGGTGAGCACACCTCCAAACAACGCATTTTCAAAGTTCAAATAGTCGATTCGAACCTTCCAACGTGTTCTTCATATTAATATGTTCTTGGAGACCAAATTTTACATTTTTTGAAAATTTTTTACTATTTTTTTAGAATTTTTGAAAATCATCAGCTTTTCATTAAATAAAAAAAAAATTCAAAAAACACTGATTTTCAAAAATTCTAAAAAAATAGTAAAAAATTTCCAAAAAATGTAAAATTTGGTCTCCAAGCACATATTAATATGAAGAACACGTTGGAAGGTTCGAATCGACTATTTGAACTTTGAAAATGCGTTTTTTGGAGGTGTGCTCACCAAATCCGTTGGTGAGCACGTCACACCGTAGTTCTACTCAAAACTATAGTTTGGATGATAGTTATAATAGCTAGAATAGCGAAATTTTAGAATAGTAAATCAGAATAGAGAAAAAATAGTGATTTTCATATTAGTGTAAAAATGGTGCTATTCGGATTAGTAAGAATGTTGTTTGGATTGTATATTTAGAATAGTGAATAGCTGTAACTAATAAATAATAGTAATAACAATGTGTTAAGAAGAAAGATAGACAAGTGGGATCTCAAATGAATTGTCGCGATGTAGAGATAGCAGAAAGTGGTACCAAATTTGTCATTTCGGAATTGTCTTGGCCGAAATCTAAAAAGAAAATATTTTTTTTCTCTTATTTCACATTTCCGAATAGTACCTATTCCAACATTTACAAGGAATAGAGAATAACAACTATTCTAGCTATTCTGAATAGCAAAAATATTGTTTGGATGTATATTGCTATTCCAAATAGCTTTTATTCTAGAATAACTCTATTCTTGCTATTCTTGTGTCATCGAAACATAGCCAAAAGAATGTGTTCAATTAGGATTTGGAGCAATTCTAATATTATATGAATTGGAATTTATTTACAATTTTAATAATAAGAAGAAAATAACTTGTAAATTTTAAATCCAAAGACTTTTGGAAATGTTCCATACTATTATTTATATCATGTCGCATAAAAACGATAGAATTTGATGCATGTTTTATTGTTCATTAGACGACTTAAAAATTTACAATGATTTATATTTAATAGTTTTTGATGGAATATCAAATAAAACTCAAATAGCATGAAAATTATACCAATCAACACATTACACCAACAGCATGTTTATAAAGGTTTTTGCAAATTTTCTAATTTGATTTGAAAAAGATATTATCAAGATTGTCAAGGAATCTCAACCTATATTATAGAGGAGATCACTTAACAATGACTTATGCTGGCAATAAATTTTCTAATAAACTCAACTAAGTTAAAAATAAAGAAAATTAATTTTATAGATTTGTCAATGCATGTATAAATGTATTACCCATCAAACTACATGTAATTTGAATATTATTTAATAGTGCATCAAGAACCGTTAATGTCAAATTGTTGAAAAATCCATATCACTTGATGAACATTAAACATGCATCACATTTCATCATTTTTTTTATAGATATGATATTTGCAACATAACAGATCATGCCTATAATATTGGATTTTATATTTAATCTTTATCTCTGTGATTGTTAAAATTGTCAAGACAAATAACGGTCAAGTGATATCTCCTCTTATATATGATATATATTGCGAACTGTCCATATAATTTCTATTGTTAAATGTTTGTGTTTGTTTTTATTTTTATATATAATATTATAAAAAAACTTCCCCTAATTTTCATTGCAAAACTTTTGAGACAAACAAGAGTTCATTATTATTGGATGTAGCTAGAGATATATTTAAATTTAAATATATTTGTTATTTTGTTATTCTTTATCACTTTCTAAGCCTTACATATATATAACATGAGGAGAGATCAAATGCCTTCATTTTTTATGTCTCCACTATGCCTTCATTTTTAAAAATTTTAATAACTCTTTTAAAACTTAAAAGTCAAAATAAAATTGTTGGATATGATCTACATATCATTTTATCTATGCACGTGTAAAAAATTATGACATTTCAATTTTGTTTTGGTGGTCATCAAGGGCTTGTAAAAAACGTATTAATGTGGATAATTTCTAGACGTTGATTTTTCAACTTATTGATTCACATAAAAACAAAATCGAAATGTGATAATTTTTTATGAGCACATAGATAAAATGATGTAGATCATATCCAAAGATTTTATTTGACTTTAAGTTTTAAATTTTGAGTTATTAAAGTTTTTAAAAATGAAAGCATGGTGGAGGCACAAAAAATGAAGGCATTTGAACCCTCCTCATATAACATATACCTGAAGAACTCTAAAATACTTATATAGCCAATGCAAATTAAAATTGATTTAGCCCTCTCCTAAACACCCTAATTTGACATTTAATGATTTAAATAATGGATATTCTTCAAAAGATTTTGTCTAGTTTATATAATGATTCCTCCTAAGACTTTAATTTTTTTGACATTATCCTAGTTGGTAGTGTCAATGCTCTAAAATAGGTCCATTAATTAATTATGTTTCAAGTACGATATCTCATTGTGTTGTACTAAATCTGTACCAAACTAGCTACAGAAAGGGTTGCATGATACATATCCACAAGTGATCCTTTCCTTTTGTAATTATTTAAATTCACATCGACAGGCACTAGTTGTACTAAAAAAAAAAAAAAAAAATCAAATATCGCTCACAAATAATCTTCCTTGTTTATAACAAGCGGAACAGGGGACTCCTCTCTCTCTCTAACATTTCTCAAACACTAACAAGGATGGAGAAGAAGGTTGATTCAGCCAATTGTTCCGTAAAGCTTCCGCTTGAGGTGCCACGTAGCTCCGTGCAGTTACATGTGGGTCCCACCCTACCATTCCGTCGTCATCGCCGTCGTTCTTCATAGCGGGTGGTAAGTGGAAATTATTGAAAAATAAAGGGGGCTTTGGCGAAGAATTCGCTGAAAGATTGAAGGCATACATGGGAAAGTCAGGCATTTTCTCAATTTCTATTATATTACTTTCCTTGTTAAGCGGTTGTAGGAAAAATGCATTCATTTTTTGTGAAGAGACAAAGGAGTTTAGGCAGAAATATATCATGCAAAACAAACATGTTGCCTCTCTTTTAAAGATTTAATTAGAGGTTGATTTTGTTTTTTTGTAACAATGCTGTGTATTAATCTTGATGTCCCTATGTCTGCTTTACTATTTTTTTTTTTTTTCTAATTGTTTTTCTTTTTACAGTCTTAGTTTCTCTTTTGTAACAATTAATGTTTGGTTCTTTCTTTACTATTTTTGCCCAAAATAAAGTTTGCCTGCTTAATTAGCAAGAATTTGTTTGAAAAAATAGATGTAAAAAAAGGAAAAAAATAAAAAAACACAAGTCAGTCCTTGCCATCATTCATCAAAATTTATTTAAGATGTAACCGGGATGCCTAAATATATATATGAGTTGCACAATAAATTTTGATGCATAGTTGATTAGCTGTTCCTGTATAATCAGCAAAAAGAATAAATGTCATAGTGTTGATGTGACATGAGCCAAGTCTTACAAATTATATAATGTTTTGATTAGATGAGTCTTAAATGGTGGATACATACATACAACACATTTGCGCTCAAATTGATAAAATTGTAAGAGTGAGCCTGTGGTGCTATGCATAGCAAGGATGGCTAGTGTACTACGGCTCAATATGGTACTTTTTAAAATCCTAACGGTCGATCCAACCGTTCAATGTGATAACCATATGAATATGTACTTGCAAACTAAATTTTATATTTTTTCGAATTTTTTTACTATTTTTTTAGATAGGTAGAAAAATCAGTGTTTTCTGAAAATTCTGGACCATCAAAATTCTACCTATCTAAAAAAATAGTAAAAAAATTCGAAAAAATATAAAATTTAGTTTGCAAGTACATATTCATATGATTATCACATTGAACGGTTGGATCGACCGTTAGAATTTTAAAAAGTACCATATTGAGCCGTAGTACACTAGCCATCCGTGCTATGCATAGCACCATAGGCTCACTCAAATTGTAATGATCCCAAATCTCAATGGTTCATCTCTCCTCTGTTCTCCTATCAACTCTCTAGAAACATCGATATCTTTTGAAATATATTTCATATTTAGTTGCGTCATAGTTTAATGAGGGATCTGATTACCACGTTTTTTGTTACCACAAAAGTTACCACAAAAGTTACCACAACTATTTTTTACATTTTCAAAGTCCAAATCGTCGATCCAAACCGTTCAACTTGATCTGACAATAAAATGTGCTTCCAGATCAAATTTTACATTTTTTTTTAATCTTTTTAACTATTTATTAAGATGAGTAGAAATTAAATGGTCTGAATTTGACTAGTTTTTGTAAAATATTTAATAAATAGTAAAAAATTTCAAAAAAATGTAAAATTTGATCTGCGAGTACATTTTATTGTGGAGATCATGTTGAACGGTTTGGATCGGCGATTTGGACTTCGAAAATGTAAAAAATAGTTGTGGTAACTTTTGTGGTAAAAAAAAACATGGTAATCGGATCCCTCTAGTTTAATTCATCCAATTGATGGTTGTTGAATACCTACCTGACATTATATATGTTTCTTCTTGTTTCATTTTCTTATTTTCTAAATCTAAGATAATGTGCTGTTTGAGTGTGCTTTGTGCTATTGTTCCCTAACAAGCAAAGCATCCTATGATCATTTGCTTGTTCTGTATCAATAGTTTAACTCTTTTCCTAATTTATGAAATTTGTCTTATTTAATCAATAATGTCGGAAAATAGACTAGGTTTTCCATGTGGTGCACCAGTCACATCATACTCTGTTTAAACAAATAAAAAGAAAAAAAAAACTATTAAGAGCTGTAGAATATAGACCCAGAATTATATATTCACATCTGATGTCATGCAAAATATGAAAAATAACAAAGCTAAGAACTTGGCTAGAGTGGAAAAAACATGACGTGCCGTGCCGTGCCGTGCTGTGACTAACACGCCGTGACTTTGGTCTCGTGCGCGCCGTGCCGTGACCAAAATGTCAAGGGGTGGTCACGGCATGCTGTGCCTAACGTACCGTGACCATACGTGACTCGCGTGACCATTTAATCGTAATTTATGTTAGTTTATTCAAGATTCACCATTAAATTAATATTTATGATTCTAATTACACGTGACTCGCGTGACTACGTGACGTGCCGTGACTAAATCTTTCACGTGTCGTGCCGTGCCGTGCCAAAGTTTCAAAAGATGAGCACAACACGCGAATGGTCACGGCACGGGACACGCGAGTCACGGCACGTAACTGACACGCATGCCGTGCTGTTCCGTGCCGTAACCGTGCCGTTCCGTGACGGAGCCGGCTCCACCGTGCCATTTTTCCCACTCTAAACTTGGGTCTGAGGCTCTGACCTACTGTTTCTAGCTAATGTGGTTCTAAAAGTCGCTACGGCAGCTATATAAGATTCGTACTAAATAATAAAATAAGAGGCCTTATTAGTGTAAGAGATATATATTAATAGATCAATGTTCTTGAGCTGGTAGTTTTGACTTTTGGAAGCCACAGAAGATTGCGTATAATCTGCCTTGAGAATTGGTGACCTAGTGTTTGAAAATGAAAGCCAGAGTTAGGGTTTAGTTTCCTAATGAATTGGCGATCGGATTTTTAATTAATTTGGAACTTATTTTTTGCTTTAACAATTACGGCCTTAGTCTGGTGTGGTAGAGTGTGTCACTTGAATTATTTTATTAACTTGGATGTCTTCATGCAAAACTTTGCGGCTCGCATTGCGCATTTGAAAGGGGCCTTGGAAAGGTCGCCCGTTTGACCTTTCTGGGTCCAATCCACTTCAAGATTCGTGCGCACGAATTTTAAAATTCTTGCGCACGAATTGGTTCCCTCAAAACCTCTTATTCACTTATTTTTATTACGGAACAAATGCGGATTTGTTTAAGCCGGCCGGACCATTGAAAAATGTGTCATTTATTTCATATTATTTTAATTCGTATTCAACAAGTATAAAATAATAAAAGAGGGAAATTGAATATACTATATTTCATAGAAAATATGTTTTGTTTCAAATAGGAAGGAAATAAGTATTAAGATGAGTTTTCTTTTCGCTTTTTACAGTTTTATTAATTCCACTTTTATTTGATTATTAATCCTAACCGATATTTAAGTACGGATTTTGATGTAGATAACCTAGTGGGAATCCGCAGTTCCGCATACGAGGAGCACAAGAAGAAAAATACATCGTTTCTTCAAGTTAACGATTAAATCCGAATCATGATAGTAAGACCAAATTACCCATAACGAATTATTCAATTTAGAACGAAATTATTTTTTAGAGAAATGTTCTGGCTTCTCAAGCCATCATATCCGAGCACCCTCCAACTAGTTTAATAGAAAAAACCTTCTAATTTTGTCTAACTTGCATTTTCAGTGCTCATATTCAAGTTTTTAAAGTTTTATTTATAACAAATTATAATGTTACTCGTAAACATTTAAACCTCTATCTGCAAGGATTTATTCTAAATTTGTGTAGTTTTAATTTCTAACTACTTTTGTCGTCAAGCCAAAAAAGAAAATATTATTTTTACCCACCCTGATGGCATATACACATCAGCATGGCCCCATTTTTATTTTTCTCTGAGCATTTTTGTCCATTTTTCCGATGATCCGTGATGAATTTTAAGAATATAAAAGGGTAAATTTCGTTGGAGGTCACTGAACTTTGTCATTTGTTACGAATTCAAGTTTGATTTGTCTTTTTCTAGTCACTCAACTTTGTCATTTGTTCCAATTAAGTCACTCTATACTTTTCCGTCCAAAATCTTAACGGAATATTCTCATTCCGTCCAAAATATTAACGGAATATACTCATTCCGTCCAAAATACTAACAGAATAAGCATATTATGTCCAAAATATTAACAGAATGAGCATGTTCCGTTAACATTTTGGACGAAAAAGTATAAAGTGACTTGATGAGACAAATAACAAAGTTAAGTGACTAAAATTGAACAAATTAAACTTAAGTGACCAATTCGTGACAAATGACAAAGTTTAGTGACCTCCAGTGAAATTTACCCAATATAAAAATACGAACGATTTCTACTTAATTTTCTCTTTCAAATGAGATCCATGAAGAAATACTTTTGAGTTATTTTGAAGTCGTTTTTTTAAAGTAAAGCTCATGAGCACTTTAAATTTTCAAACTTTTAAACATCAGTCTACAACCATTTAAACCTCTGATGTCATCATTTAAATTACTATGTTCAAGCGTTTAAACCTCTAATGTTGATCATATAGTATCATGCCTTTAAACTTATGTATACAACCGTTAAAAGTAATTGTGTCAAACTTTTAAATAGTTTTAATGTCAGGTTTAAAAGGTCGTAGACTGAGGTTTAAAAGCTTGAGAATTTAAAGTGCTCATGGGCTTTACTTAAAAAAAAAATAAAAACAACGACTTGAAAAAAAACTCAAAAATATTTCTTCATGGATCTCATTTGAAAGAGAAAATCGAGTAAAAAACGTTTGTATTTTTAGATTCGCAAAATTCATCACGGATCGTCGGAAAAATGAACGAGAATGATCAGAGGAAAAAAAAAGTGGGTGAAATAAATCTTTCTTTTTTTGGCTTGAAGACAAAAGTAGTTAGGAGTTAAAACTATTCAGATTTAGAATTTAAATTCTTGCAGATAGAGGTTTAAATGCTTACGAGTAGTATTGTAAAAGATTATAAATAGAGCTTTAAATGCTTAGATATGAGCGCTGGAAATGAAAGTTAGATATTAAATACTTGGAGAACGCGCCCTCGGGGAAAAAAAAGTGGGTGAAATAAATTTTTTCTTTTTTTGACTTGAAGACAAAAGTAGTTAGGAGTTAAAACTACTCAGATTTAGAATTTAAATGCTTGCAGATAGAGGTTTAAGTGCTTACGAGTAGTATCTAAAATGTTATAAATAAAACTTTAAATGGAGCGCTGAAAATGAAAGTTAGATATTAAATACTTGGTTGGCATGCTCAGAGATTTATTTGGAGGCAATTATCAGGCTCCTATTTTTTAATATAACAAATATTAAGTTGTATTATATCCAAATTATTCTCTTTTAGCGAATATATTATTTTTTCTTCTGTTAAATTAATTAGTTGATGCTTGAGATCAAAGAACTTATCACTAATAAAATAAACAAAATGTACAAGTTAATTTAATCATTTTATTAGAGACTACGATGACAACATTAGTAATTATCATTTAGTTTTGAGATATTACTTCTGTTACTATATCCGAAATTAATTTATAATTGTTAGAGTTATTTCTTGGATTATGCTTTGGAAAAAGATATATTTCTTGAAAAAAAAAATTTAAAACATGGGTGAAGGATTGTCCGTGGTACAGAGCAATTCAGATCCAGTGCAATAGGCGAGTACAACTAGATTGAGTCATCAGTTTTAACTTAGACACAAATCTCAAAACGTACTCTTTATATCTGCATAGGCACCGAATTTCAATCGCTCAGCTAGAAGCTCATTGAACTCAGTCAGGTACCTAGAAGCACTTGAGAGTAGGTCCGATGGGCATCGGACCTACTCTGGTTCGATGGATTTAATCACCGTCAATTTGCTTTAAGATTCATGCAGAACGCTTTAAACTTAGTGCATATCTGTTTCAATGTTCGTGCACACAAATCTTAAATTAGATTGAACGGTCATCATGCTCGTTGAACCTAAAAGTAGGTCCGATGGCCATCGGACCTACTCCGTTCTCACCTGGAAGTACCTGGAAGGATATGGATTCGGATACAGAGGGTGTACAAGGCTATAAAGGCACAATATAGAGGCATGAGGAAAGATAGCTAAATGTTGCCAACTATTATCAAAGCATGATAGTAAGCTCTTCCAAGAAATTTATGAGAGATATATAGAGTGATTCATCGGTACAGATGGAGATTATAGTATTCATCAGCCATCTAAAAAAAACAAAAAAAGAGTATAAAACATAAATTTATTTGTTGTGATCACTCGAAGTGTACACAATACATACTGCACACTTATCTTTATTGTAAAAAAAAAATATAAAAAGAAAAAACTCGAGAGCCATTTACTATGGAATTTTCAAACTGATCCCGTGTTATAGCAAAACTTTAAAAAACAGGGTTGGTTTACTCCAACCACCCGTACAAATCCTGCTGCTCCTTTTTTCAACCAATGGCAATACCCCAGGTATATAAATTTACAAAAACCCTGATAAACAGGGCAATACATCACTTTAAATATAAATGACAAAGAATGAATAGCTAGTGTACAATAAGTTTGCCATCACAAAACAAATCCTCGCTTTATTGAAGTCAAGTTGCTGGTGTATGTCCTGTGTATTGCTCTGCCAGTAGGAAAATTACCTTTGGCAATAGGTTTTTCACTGTCTTTTTCTTCAACAATACCTTTCTTTAAATCTAGATCAATGCTATCTTCAGGCTTCATGTCTTCAGAAAGAATATGAAGCCCCTGAAGAAAAGAAGGAGAGTTTGCCATTTAAAACAATTAGAAAGTATCGACGACACCTCAAAGGGCGAGGTGGGAGGAGGGGGGCGGAGAGAGAGAGAGAGAGATACCGTAAGCTTCTCAGACGCTTCAGAAAATGTTAATGCATGTGAAGGCTTCAGCTTTTCACTTGCTTCCTGTTGTAAAGAAAATGATGTTAAAGAGCAACCTACTCATACAAGTTAGTTATTATGTACTGCAAAACTGTCAGACTTGTACTGGGCACGATTGACATGAGCGTGTGGCAAGAAAGTTTTGGGAGAAGCCCTTTACCTGGAAGAATTTGGCATGTATTCCATCCTTTATACCACCAGCAACTTGGCAGAGGTACCAAATTCCAGCATTAGCCATATCCTGAGATATTCATAAGATACCAACAAGAAATTCAGATAAGAATTGATTTGCCAGGTGATATCAATGCATGAAATATAGTACTTTCACTAACCTGCTTCTTTTCAAGTGAGCCAACTTTTCCTTCCTATTTAAAATGTAAGAGATGACTATTAGTATCTACATTATTCACAAATAAAAACCATGAACATAATTAAAAAAATTACAAACTCACCAATGCTGCTACCATCTGTTGGATGGATTCAATATCGAATCCAATCTGAGAGAGATCTGTTTTTACATCATTCACCTGCATGCCAACAGAGAAGAATAAATGACATCAAAACAATTAAGTTGGAATTAATAGAAAACGTATACAACATTCAAACAGATTAGAAATTTCACTGTATGGCACAAATATAAAAATAATCTAAATAACAACTGAATCAAGATATCAAATAAGATGCTAAATAATGACTTGGACAGTGAAAGAAGGAGAAAAATAGCTATTCTTTCATTGCCATTTGCCCAACATTTATTTATTTTAAAAGATAGGAGATATTTTTCTTTCAAGAAAAAAATAGACAGAAGACATTTCAATTCTTTGTATATTAAGCAAACCTCATGCATTATAGCTTTGGAAACTTCATGCTGTTCATCAATCTTTCCATCTAAGTTTTCGAGTCTCTGGGTAAGGTGTCTTTTTGTTGCCTGAGAAATGGAGAAATATGATTACATATTTCAAATTTCACTTTTTTTTTTCTTGGGAAGGAAAGAATCTTGTATAAAACATACAGCTAGAGCATCTGAAACTTGTTCAAGTTGTTTTGATACACTAGCAACAGCATTCGCCATGTGTTGTTTTGTAACAAACATCACATCAGAAAAGGACAATCCCTGCATAACAAAAAAAATATATATATCAACAGCAAATCAAATGACCTAACTAATTTTTTCATAAGACTTGTTCGGGTTGACATGGACAGCTAGTGTCAGCTACCCATTACTGACATTGCCAACCCACAATATATTGAGCTGGGTAACAGGTATAAGAAATTCAATTTGAGCTCTCAAAACGGAAATATGAATTAAATTACAATGACTCGCTAAAAAAGTAACCCACCATATTTCCAACCAAAATACGAGAATCCATTGATTCACAGCACTAAAAATTTAAAGAGCAACCAATACAGCTATACTCTTTGGAAGTATGAGATACTAGGAAGTTTTAGATGACAGTATGACACAATGCAAATTGAAAAGAACCTATAAACGAGACCATTAAACCTGAAAGTGTTCAATCTGAAATTTTCTTTGGTTTTAGGTAACTGCTTTATCAAGTCACATCACAACTTACAGTATGGCGCAGGTAAGAACTTTGGACAAACCTGACCCAGACAATTTAGCAGCATATATCATTATGTCAAGATAGAACAAAAAATTATTGTTTGGAACCAAACTGGCAAAAAATAACCAATTGCAGACAAAAAGAAAAATTTATTGTTTGGAACCAAACTGACAAAAGGAAAATCTTACTATATACATAACACTTAAGAGATTACCTTCAACTTCATATAGCAATAACCCACAGCACCAATTGCAGCAGCCGGTAAAAGATAAGATGCTATTTTGCCTGCAGACAGAAAGAGATGCAAAGATATTTAACAATGTAGACTTTAGTTGAATTAGCTATATCTGATTCCATCAAACAAAATGAGTACCTCTTGAATCGGAATCACCAGTCAATATGGTCACAGGTCTAGATGCTGTAAGATCCCTAACTTCTTGAGCCAGATGCCTTATCTACTAATTAGTAGAATGAAACAATAACATACAGTGGGAATGGCATATTAAAGAAGAAGATCAAATAAACCTGACTGCCAGAACATTAACAATAGTACCTGAGCAGCAAGAAGAGCCATGTCAATATGGCCAGGAGATACTTCCCCCTCATTTACACCTTTTGAAAGGTCCTGTTATTAAAATCAATAAATGTGAACTTAGGAGAGAATACCATATACCTTTCTCTCAACAGAGTGGCAAACAAGTTAGATACACGACTAAGGAGTTCTAAGGATTAATTTTTCTGTGTTATAGATGCAAAAAAAAAAAAAAAAAAAAAAAAAAACTGAACTGCATATCAGATCAGATCACAAAATAAAACCGAGTAGAGGTTTTGCCATAAAGAATAAAGCAAACTAGCAACAATTTAAGCATTAACCTTCATGTTGATTTTTTTTTTTTAAAGTAGTGGGTGAAACCCACCGATTTCATTAATATGAAACCATTCAAACAGGATACCAGTACCAAACCACTGGTACCTGGTACCTGGCAAATGTACAGGTACATACCTAAAGTTATTACTAGTTCATCTCATGCCATCACTATAGAACAATAGTGCATACATGAAACAAACCAAAACATCACACAATCAACCTGACAGGTTCACATAGTCAAAAAAGCTTGCAAAAACTACATCCTATTTATCTCCTATAAAATCTAAAGCATCTTGATCATGCATCTTCCCTGTCATCTGTCCCATTTCATGTTGATTTCTTATAGGGAACAAAATGTCAATTTTCTACATTGAGGTGCGAATATTACCTCCAGATGTTTCTAGTAGATATTTATACCAAATTCAACTCTGGTATTTACTAAATGACTGAACTGGAATATTTAAATGATAATAGCTCTTAGCCTCTAATTATAGTAGAAAACTACAAATAGACTTCAGTTCCAAACTTAGAAATTCTTATAAATTTACCAGGATCTGCGCCAAAACATCAGACAATTGGCCGTTCCTCAGCACGATTGAACCAGCAAGACCTAATTAAACAAAAGTGAAGCGAATTTACAACTTGATCAAAGCTCGAGATCAAGAAGTCGATAAAGTAGAAGAAAAATAAAATCAAGCTGGATTAACATTACCAGCAGTTCCCAGAGCAATTAATACTTTGGAGGTCGCAGCTCCGCTATGCATCGCCATTCTCCGATGATCGTCTCCGTACAAATAAACGGGTCGGACAGATGGAGAGAGTCCGACGAGAAACGAAAGAGGGGCGCCGTCAATTCAATTCACTTGTCTTCGACTCGTCATTGCTGTTTGTACGCCACCTGTTTAGGCTGTTTTTCTTTGATCAGCTACTCCAGGAAGGTTGAACGGGTTGGAAACAATCAGAGCCGTCCGATTGTATGATAATCGGATTCAGCTCCGTTAGGCCCAACAGATTGTATGTAATCCAATAGCTTATTATTACTATCTGGACATGGTATATTTTGTACAGACCCACTGAGTAGTAGGTCCCAATAAACTACCTGGTTTAACAGAGAATTTTTGTTATCGAAAAAGGACGCAATGATACGAACCGGACAAAGAACTAGAGTTATCCGTGCTTCCGCCTTCTCTCATGTCTCTCTCGTTCCTCTTGTCATCTCATGGCGCCCCTGCTCCTCTTTCTGCTCGTCTCCGTCTCTCTCCTCCCCCATCGATCGATCTCCGAATCGGACAGCTACATATCCTCCACGATCACGACCAAAGGCCTCTCCTTCGCCAAAGATCTCCTCATTTCTCAGGCGGTTGATTCGTTCGTCCCAATCCGCCTCCCTGTCATAGAGAAATCAGTTAGGATCCCTTTCGTGGGAGAAGTTCACATGAAGGTTTCTAACGTTACAATAGAGGCAGTTAATGTGTCGGCTTCGGATTCTAGAGCCGCGGCAGGTGAGTCGGGGATTGTGGTTGTGGCTTCTGGTGCCAGTGCAAAATTAAACTTGAAGTGGAGCTATTGGTATGATAGTTGGTTTGTGACCGTCTCTGATGAGGGACTTGCTTCTGTTCAGGTAGATTTTTCTTTTTTTATTACTAGCTATATGGTGACAACTGAAGCTGATTTGAACCTCAGCTTTCATAATTTTGTGGTAGTGATAATTACGAGTTCTCACTTCTCAAAAGGGAGAAATTAAAAGCAAGGACGAGACATATGTTGATTGAAATCATAATAACTTGTGCTAGAGCATAGTTTGGTCAATTACTGGCCTTTGCGAGCTATTAAGCAAGGTTATGGCCATCTTTATATTTTGGGTTGCCAGTACATAGATCTACTTTAATAGAAGGGTTTGATTCATGATACTAATTAGGTTGAAGGAATGGAGATCGGGTTTACTATCAGTATGAAGAATGAAAATGGTGCTCTCAAGACATTTGTTACTGAGTGTGGCTGCTACATTACAGATCTGGCCATCACCATGGATGGTGATGCTTCTTGGTTCTATCAAATGTATGAACTCTAGCAAAGATGATCCTATTAATCATATTAATCATATTAATGCTTTAAACCATGCTGACACCTTATTACATACTTTTGTAGATTTGTGGATGGGTTCCAGGACCACATTACATCATCAGTAGAAAGTGCAATCACTCAAAAAATCACCGAAGGAGCTGAAAAGCTTGACTCTTTACTCCAAAGTCTTCCGAAGGAAGTAAATTTGGATGATGTCGCTTTTATGAATGTCACTTTTATGAAGGACCCCCTGTTTAAAAGCTCGTCCGTGGATTTTTATATAAATGGGCTGTTTGTCTCATCAGAGAGAGCTCATGTGAACAAAGCTTGCCAGGTTTCGGCTGAAGATTCAGTTTTTCTTTCTGATGCTTCAAAAATGCTGTGGATTTCATTAGATGAGGCTGTGTTTAATTCTGCATCAGATGTGTTGTTTCAGGTATTTATTTTTTACAAATTTTCCCCCATGTAGGTTTCATAGTTTAGTTTTATTACAAGGACAGATGCATTCAGATACTAAAAACTGGAATAATTATGTAGTCTATATCTTTGTAAATATTTTTCTTTATTAATATATCTGTTAGTTGGAAATTTTCCACTAACCATAAAAAAAAATTATGTAGTCTATGCAATAATGATACTCATGCTTACAACGTTCTTAGATCTTTTTTTTTTTTGAGGGAAGTTGGGGGTTGAGCCTTTATCTTTCAGGTAGAGATTTGTGCACGGTCGTCCAACTATTTTTTAAGATAAAGACGGGGGCAAGAACCCCACCTTTAAATATCCATAAAGGACCCCTAATTCGGGTTTCTAATCTGTGATCTCCTACACAGAGAGCATTGCCTGTAGCCACTAGACCAAAGGCTGGTTCTACAATGTTCTCCGATTGATGCATACAAAAATTCGAACTTTTACATTAAGCCTGCCTATAAAGTAGTAATGTAAAGCGTGCTTGTTTTGACTCTTATCAGAAGTATGGTTTATTGTTGGATTTTCAAACTTCTTTGCTTGCATGTAAGTCCGAAAAATTTGAGGGGTATATACTTAACAAATTGTTTCTCTTTAGGCTGGTTTGATGAATTGGGTGGTGAATGAAGTACCAGAACAGTTCTTCCTCAATACGAAGACATGGCGGTTTCTCATTCCAAAGTTATACAAAAAATATCCGAATGAAAACATGACACTCAATATTTCAGTGACTTCATCACCTTCAGTCATGATAGGGATTGGTAATATTGGAGCCACTGTCAACTCAGATTTGATAATAAATGTTTTGGATGGCAACAAGACGGTACCTGTTGCATGCATAGCAGTGGTAAACTCTTTCTTTGTTTGCTTATGTGTCCATTACATGTGTGATATTGTGTGTGGGAGAATAGTGGTACCTTCAATGCTCATTAGAAATGCAGTACCAGCACACAGCAGGTACCTTGTGCATTCCCATACATCTTTTAACTATCTCCCGCAAAAACTCATAAGGACCTCCATCGTATCGTAATTTATCAATAGATGCTGCTTCTCATATTGCGTAAAAATGCAAACCTATACCTGCCGAAGTAGAAACTAGCACCAGAAATAATTTTGTGTCCATAAAGTAAAGAACTAGAAGCAGGTTCATGTTTTAAGTACAAGTTATGTTAACGCATTTGCAAATGAATGTTTAGTTTATATTCAGATGGATAAGTCGGTCATGTTTTCATCATATTATATTAATTGGATATCCTTTTAACCATATGTTACAAAGTATCTGAAGATAGTTTGTCAGGCTATGCAAGTAATATTTCGGTCATTTGGTAAATTGGATTATCCATTCCATTTATTAAGCTAGCAAGGCTGGTTTTGCAGGTAGCTACTGTTTCGGGATATGTGGAGGTCATAGGAAATGAAATAGTGGCAAAATCAGAGCTAGATGATTTCTCTCTTGTGTTGAAGTGGAGCAATATTGGCAACTTCCATATGTCCCTTATTAGGGTATGAATCGTCTATAGTCTTTCATATATTTTCTGTTTTTGTTGCTTAAGTTATTTATTCCCATTTTAGTCCTAAAAAATGATACAGAAACTGGTCCCTTACAACTTCTTTGAGTAAAAAAGAGTGGGTAAAGTTCTTGTCAGCAGTTGCAATGGCATTTGGATAATGAACCTTTGTCAAAGAAGTTATCATTGCACATTTGTCTCTCACCAGGATTTCAGTTCATTTTTTGATGGACGAACTAAAAAGACACAAAATAGCTATGCCTAAGGACTGAATGGAAACTCAGAATCTTTCAAGTACAACAATGTTTATTTGGTCATACTTGGGCAGTTTATGTAAATTATTAGATTCTTATGGACAAAGGCGTTCTTGTCTCAAAGAAGAATGTTTTAATTGACACGTATTCTTATTTGTAGGGCGCCGTTCGGACTTTCTTAAAAACAATATGCATACCATATCTGAACTCATACCTAAGGCGTGGGATTCCATTGCCGATAATTCATGGATTTACTCTCGAGGGTGCTTATATATTAATGCCAAATTCGCGAGTGATAATTGGCTCTGATGTCACCTACAATAATTCTATTGCTGCTCCAAAGATAAGGAGTTTTGTCTATAGGTCAAAATATTAAATTCCCAACTATCTGTAGGATGTATGTAAATATTGTATGTTTTAGGTTAGATTTTTTTTTTCTCCTGAAAATAGTAACCTCAAGGCAGGTGTATGTTTTAAGGTTGGATTAGAAATTTATAATTGATTCCTTGGTTTTAATAGTCATTGTATATATCTTTTGCAAATCAGAAGTAATGACTGTATATATTTTTTAGTTGTATTTAATTATTTATGACATATACTTTTTTTTTCTTTGAGTTATATTTATCAGTCTATAAGTCTGTACATTTTTCAGGCGTAAGGTCATTGTGGGCATATTATAAAATTGGTTATAGAATTTGCTGTGAATTTACATGTATATATAGTCTTATATAAATGGAAAGCTATATTTTGATCAAATACATGTTTAAGGAGCTTAAATGGTAATTTGTGTCCTAAGTACCAAAGTGCTTATTCAGATTTTGGTCAATAGCTGTTGTATTTTTTGGCAACAGAAGGTTCATGCCGTCTTGATTGCAAATCTTTTTTGTCCTCTAGTATCTTGCGTAGTTTCCGAACTTTTTAATTTGTTTTTGTAGGTTAGCTCATACTTTTTAATCTAAATATCCTAGCCCGTCAAATGCAAACTTGTATGTTCTGGCAACAGGAGGTAGTGCTGCAGAAAAGTTCTTTTATTTGCTTCTAATGCAAACTTGTATGTTTCAATCTGCACATTTACAAATAAGACCTTCAAACTAATTTTAAATTAGTATGAAGACTAGAGCTAATATTTAAACCACGTCTAGATCTTCCATGTTGCTTCTGAAGAAATGCACACTCTCTTATGATTTCCGTGCAATTTACAGTAACTTCCATGTTTAAAAAAAAAAAAAAACAATTTACAGTAACATAATTGAACTGAGTAAAGTACAAGTACAAAGCATGAAACTTCTAATTTTCCTCTCAGGGTAAGTGATTGAGTTTAGACAAATTATTTTTTCACACATCACCTAGGAAAACTTGGTGAGTTCTTAAGTTCTTGCTCAAAGCTAAACTGCCTTGTGGTAATCACCCCTTCAACTTGCAGTAGTTTTTGTTGCTCTGCTGAGCTTTCTCCAGTCCAAGGGTGAGCATGTCTCTTTTGCAATGCTCTTAGTTCTTCAAGTCTAATATCAACTTCTTTCATGGTTGGTCTCTCTTCCCCTTTCAACCGTAAGCACATCTCTGCAAGTTGTGCAACTCCTTCGAGTTCAGCTTTTCGTCCTTGGTGTACAATTTTTGGGTCAAGAATCTCAAAGAGACGGTTGTCCCTCTGTAGTGAGGTAAAGTAGGAAACAAGAGTTCCTGCTTCTTCAGATCTAGAGAAATTATGGGGTGTTTCTCTAGTTAACAGTTCTACCAGGATGATGCCAAAACTATAAACATCACTTTTATCGGTTAACCGACTAGTGTAGTAGTACTCAGGGTCTAGGTATCCATAAGTACCTTGGACGGCTGTGGTGATTCTAGTCTGATCGATTAAAACAGATCTTGAAGCTCCAAAATCAGATACCTTTGTTGTTAGTGTATCATCCAACATTATGTTAGCTGGTTTGATATCCCTATGGAAAACTGACACTGGAGCAGCTGTATGTAAATAAGCAAGTGCTCTTGCTGTTTCTGATGCGATCCTCAAACGATCATCCCAAGACAAACAATAGTTGCTTTCAACATGGAGATGATCAGATAATGTGCCATTTGAGATGAACTCATAAACTAGTAAAGGAACTTGAGTTTCAAGGCAACACCCAAAAAGCTTCACCACATTTCTATGATTTATTTGAGAAGAATGGCCACCTCATTTATGAATTGGTTTATTTCACTTCTGACAGCAATAAGTGATTTCTTTATAGCAACCACCCGCTTGTCTGACAAGATACCTTTGTAAACTTCACCATGGCCTCCACGACCCAGGAGCCGAGTTTTGTCAAATTGTTTGTTGCCATCTCGAGCTCTTCTATACTGAAGATCTTCATCCTTCCAGCTACATCTTCGTTACAATTCAATAATTGTTGCAACAATAAACCTCGATTTTGCAGGAAATGTTTCTTTTTCATATTTTTTCTTTTCTTTTCTTCAGTTTGTAAAAGAGTACAAGCATTGCCAGAATCAAAGAAAAATACCGGCTGTAGTAGCAACTCAATCAGAAAACCTGGCAATATATGCATAATTGTCATGATGATTGCAATGTGGTAATAAGAACATTTGATTATACACTTGTAATATGTAATAAATTAAAAATACGACTTAACGGCAATAAATAGGGTTAATGATAATGAGGAGAGATTGATTACAACACTTTTGAGTTACCACAAAGTTATCACAACTAATTTTTTCATTTTCAAAGTCCAAATTATCAATCCAAACGTTGAACATGATCTCCACAATAAAATGTGCTTCCAGATCAATTTTACATTTTTTTGAATTTTTTTACTATTTATTAAGTATTTTACAAAACTAGTTAAATTCATACCATTGAATTTTGTACCCATCTTAATAAATAGTAAAAAAATTCAAAAAAATGTATAAATTTGATCTGGAAGCACATTTTTTATTGTAGAGTGGAGATCATGTTCAACGGTTTGGAATTCTTAATTATGTAAAAAATGTAAAACATGATGTTGTCTTGATAGAGGCCAAGCCTCTCAAGAACTTGTTTGGACTTCTTAATTAGGTGATTCTTAGACGATTTTTAGCAAAAATAGTTTTCCAATTTGGGTTGCTTGGAAAATTGCGATGTTTATTGTCTTTGATAGTTCTGAAATTGAAACTTGTGTTGGTATGTATTGAAATTTTGAATTCAGAAAATGCTAACTTATTTGTCTTCAGAAATTTTGAACTTGCCTACAATCATGGGACGCAATACAGCAGAGGGGGATTATCACTTCCAAACATTGGCTTGTTCGGTTCATTTGTGTCTCGTGGATGATATGGAAGCAGAGGAACGCGATAATATTTGATGAACAGCACCTGCCTCCAACATTACTGGCAAGAAGATGTATTCAGGAAATGTGCTTATGGCTGCGTTACTGTTGATGGGGATAGCGCGAGGGTGCAGCTTCATTTTTTCTTTTGTTTTTGGTGTTTTGTTTTTCTTTTTGGCTTCTGTTTTTTTAATAGACGTAGGATATGACTGGTCCCCTTAAGGGATTGGTTTGGTTGGGCCCAGAGATGTGGCCATTGCTATAATTGCTGTAAGTTATTGGTAACTATACTTGTTAGCTACTAACAAGGTTTAAAAAAAAATGAAATTTGAACTTGCCTGATCTTGTTGTCCCATCAGATATGCATTGCCCGGCAGTGGCATTTCCGTGCGTCCCTTTTGGGCAGGAGCATTCGTAGGTCCCAGGGACATTCTTGCAGGTCCCACTACAAGGATAGATGTCCAGAAATTGGCACTCATCAATATCTAACCACCCGCCAAGATAAACAAAGAAAAATATTAATATTGTTAGAGAACAAATATCAGCCGATATTTTTATTAATATGCAAAAAAAAAAAATATCAATTTCAGATTATACACATGTTTTCAAAAAATTCAAAAAATAACCAATCCGCCAATAATTTGGCGGATATGGAATTCCTATTTCCGTTGAATAATTCAGCGGAAATAGGATTTTCTGATTTTTTATTTTAATTAAATGGAAGATGTTATGATTTTTTTATTTTTTCTATGGAAATATTAGAAATATGTTTTATATTTTTTGGAAAATAGATGGAGTACTATAGAATTGAATTTACTAGAAAAGACTTCTTCGA
>JAJGRW010001964.1:0-23014 GCA_025461045.1 Carex parvula
TACTTGTGACTATTTTTGAGAAATTAAATATGTACAAAATTTTAAAATTTGGGAGATTTTCTCGAGCCTATTGGTAACCAGTCTTGTGTAGGCACCCCTACTCTTTTTATCCTCCATCTTTTATTCTATTTTTTTTCTTTTTCTATATTTGTCTATTTTTTTTCTCATTTCTGATTTTTTTGTATTTTTGTATTTTTCTGAAAAATAAAATATTTTTGTGTCACAAGCACCATGATTACACACAATTCCAAGTATTCATTCATACAAGGAATTATTGCATAGTTTCGCTAGAGGTCTATCTATAATAAATGGGTATTTTAAAACACTGTCAAATTTAAAAGTCTTTGCAAAAATAAATTACTCAATAAATAAAAATTCTAGGGTTTGCGATTTTTGATCAACTCTCATGGTTAGCAATTAATTGTTCACTTTGAGATCACCAATTATTTTAAAACTTCTGAATTTTTGTATCATGGCCAATCGTCTAAACCTTAGCCTAATTCTATTTAAAACAATTCCTATTTGATAAACCTACTCCTAAGGAAAAATTAGAATGCAAGCTAACTAAAAAGCTCAATCTAATCATTCTAGGATTTTCGGTAAAGCCTCCAACCCTAGTCAAAAATTGAGTAAAACTACCAGCACCTAAGAATTTAAAATGCAAAAATTTTAAAGATACATGGTCAAATTTACCTTCCTACCCCCCGAATAAAATTAAGCATTGTCCCCAATGCTCGAGAGATAAAAATAAAGGAAGTAATAAAGTAAAAAGACCGAGGGAAAGATACAACTCACTACACCTCAATCCTGAGGTGGTGGAGGTGGTGGTGGACGCTGGATCTCCTCGTAGAATGATGGGTCGAAAAGTCTGGAGTCGAGGGCGAACTGGTAGTACTGTTGATTGAGGTAGCGCGCTTGCTGGATCGCGCGCCTACCCCCGTCAACACTTCTCTGGATCTCCTCCATGCTGTTGCAGACTTGATCGACCTTTTGGTGAAGTGAGGAGAGGTTTTGCTTAATCCGCGGGCTGCTCTCTCGCGAGCGTGTGGCAAGATCTTAAAAATTCAGGTTCATCCATTGCATAGCTTGGATGAACTGATCATATTCACTTATAGGGGCATCGGATGGTGCAGAGAGGAAGACAGCAGCGGCGGCTCCAAGGAGAAGCAGTGATGAGTGCGGTGGTGATGGTGATCGGCGAAAGGAGGTGGGCTCGGTCTCAGCAAGGAAGGAAAAGGGAGGAAGAGAAGAGATATAGGGAGAGAGAATAGAGAGAGAGAGAGAGGGAGGTGTAGGAACTAAAACCAACGGGTTTAACGGTTATGTGATGTGATTCGCGCGGGATTTCAAATGTCTCTTTTGTTAACATGTTCGCATCTCCCGAATTAGACTCATTACGAACTGTATTGGGTGATATGGTCCGTATCCGATCCATTATGCATAATACCGATAACTGCCTTCAGCCTTAACTTCTTTGAATACGGACCGTATTGAGAAATACGGCCCGTATTCACCACCTCTTCTTACTCTTCTTTCACCCCCGTATCCACTGATATGGTCCGTATTGGTTGATAGACCGTACCAGAGGGTATTTTCCTGTCTTTCGTGGTGTCTTTGATCGAGTCCTTCCTCTGATATGTTCACCTGATCATAGGAAAAAGGTGGATATGAGTTATTTCTCTGTTAAGGTCCTGATCATTAGCTCGACCCCTTGTATCATTGAGATTCCGGATGAACCATGAACTGTTTTATCTTCACTTTCCGACCATGGACCGCATCGTAGTTCTCCCAAGAACTTTTTGGTGTGATAATGTTGAGAACTGTTAGAAGAGGCCTTGATTCTATGATTGGAACTTTGGTTTCTTCCGGTTTGATAGAAATTGAAGTCAACAGAGGATCGGAAAACTTGTTTTTATGCGATTGTGTGTGCCAATTCTTTTCTAATTCTTGCGTTTCCTCCATTGTCTCATCTTCAAGTAGGATACGGTACATGGGGATGGTCGGGCTAAGGCCTTTGATGTCATCTAATTTGTCGCCAATAGCCTTTCGGTGCATCTTGAGTATGTTGACGAGCTTGTTGGATTGAACATTATCGAGACGAGAACTGACAATCACCGGGTAGGTTTGGTTAGGTCCCAGGAATTTGTAACGGAGGTTGGATGGAAGATGTTTGAGCTTGAGTTGTGGATGAGAGGTTGTCTTCTCCCTTTTCTTCACTTTGCTACTGACCGTTCTAGACGACACGGACTGCAGAATTTTATATTTGGGGGATTCTTCCTCTTCTTCTGTTATGATAGTGGCACAACTCGCGCAAGTTTCAGCGTAGGTTTCATCAGGTTCAGCGGTGGTGTATTGCTCGAGTTGCCTTTCGTCATCTTCCCCTCTAAAAATGTTGTCCAATTCCTCCATACCCATGGATTCTCCTAATTCATCATATGGATATTCTTCCTCTTGAAATTCATCCGTGATACTCAAACTGAAGACACGATCAATGTCAGCGTCATCTTCCCCTCTAAAAAGGTTGTCCAGTTCCTCCATACCCATGGATTCTCCCAATTCATCATATGGATATTCTTCCTCTTCGAATTCATCCATGATACCCAAATTGAAGACACGATCAATGTCAGAAGGGTATTTCAAAGCTCTGTTTATGTCATAGACCGCCTTGTCTTTTCCGACATTCAGTGAAATTTTCCCGTTCTTAACATCAATCATTGCTCCGCATGTGGCGAGAAATGGCCTTCCAATGATGATTGGAATGTGTTCATCTTCTTCCATGTCAACCACAACAAAATCTCCAGGTATCCAGAAGTCTCCAACTTTGATCGGTACATCCAACAACACTCCTTCAGAATATCGAATTGATCGATCAGCCAGTTGCAGTGCAATTTGTGTTGGTGAAAGTTCTCCACATTCTAATTTGTCAAACACTGCATTTGGCATTAGACTCACACTTGCTCCCAGATCACATAAAGCCCTCGTAAAATTCGTCGTGCCAATTGTGCATGGTATCGAGAAGCCTCCTGGATCTTTCAACTTTTCTGGTAATTTGCTTTGCACAAGCGCACTACATTCCCGATTGAGCGGAATTGTTGAGAATTCTTGGAGTTTGTTGCGATTTGAAAGGATCTCCTTCAGAAACTTAGCATACGAGGGTATGCTTGCAATTGTCTCGGTGAAGGGGATAGTGACTTGTAGTTTTTTTAGAGTCTCTATGAATCTCGCGAATTGTGGCTCTATCTTATGCTGGGTTGGCCTTTGAGGGAATGGCAAAGGTGGCTTGTAGGGTGGTGGTGAAATGTATTCAGGTTCGGTTTGTCGCTCGTCCCCACCTACGGTGTCATTCTGCTTCTCAATAAGGTCTGCCTGCAATTCGAATATGGGCGGATTCGGTTGTTGCGGCTCGTATTCTTCGGAATGTGATGGCTCTGCATGCATCTCATCTGAAGTTAAATTGGGCATAGGAGGTCCCTTGTAAGCTGTGCCGCTCCTTAGTGTGATGTTCTTGCAACTCTCTTTAGGATTTTCTTCCGATTGGCCTGAAAATTTGCCTTTTCTGCGTGTGATGCTTGAGAGTTCTTTTGCCATCTTGGAGATGTGACCCTCCAAGTCCTTGACGTGGTTTACTAAGGTTTTGACCGTTTGCGTGATTGCGGCGTTTGTCTGGTCTTGCTTCTCTAGGAATCTCTCCATTAGTGATGTGATGTTAGGTTGCTGTGGTTGGTTGCACTGCCTCGGTTGGTAGTTCGGTTGAGATGCAGCAGGTCTTTGATTGTTTGCGTATGAGAGATTTAGATGGTTTCGACTATTATGATGGTATGAATTATAGGCGGGTTGAGGTCGAAAGCTGTTGTCGATGGCGTTTGCTTGCTCTATTTCTTCCTCAGTTACCATCACATTCATACATTTGGTCATCTCATGCGCTCCTCCACAATAGCCACATGTTGTTGCGGCATTGACTGCTGCTATCGTTCGCTGCTTGGTCTGCTTATTGAGTGCTAGTCGCAAAGCATCGATCTTCGCGCTTAGCATGGATATTTCATCTACTTTGTGTATGCCAGGTGTTGGAGTTGGTTTTTTGAGCTCAGGGGTCCAGTAGTGTTGGTTGATCGCGATCTCTTCAATTAGGTTGTAAGCCTCGTTAGGTTCCTTGTTCATGATTACTCCTCCTGCGGAAGCATCAATAAACAACCAATCGGTAGGGTTTAGACCACTATAAAAAGTTTGAACAATTAACTATCTTTCTAGACCATGGTGTGGGCAACACCTTAACATATCCTTGTATCTATCCCATGCTTCACACAATGATTCACCATCATTCTGTTCAAAATTAGTAATTGATTTTCTAAGTCTTGAAGTTTTAGATGGTGGAAAATATTTTGCAATAAACACATTAAACAATTGGTCCCAAGTTTGAATGGAATTGGCTGGTAAGGAAAACAACTATGCTCTTGCTTTATCTTTTAATGAGAATTGAAATAGCCTTAGCCTGATTGCTTCATCGGTAACTCCATTGATCTTTATCGTCTCGCATATCCCTAGGAAAATTGACAAGTGAAGATGTGGATCTTCATTTGAAAATTCTCCAAATTGCTGTTGGGAAACCATATTTATGAGAGCAGGTTTGATCTCAAAATTACGGTTCGTAACAGTTGGCGGGTTTATACTATAATTAGGATCATTCGCGCGCGGTATGCAATAGTCTCGTAGAAGTTTGATCTTGCTGCATCGTGAACTCCATGATCACCATTGTTTTGTCTTCCATTGTTAATCGGTTCGTTCGGTGGGATATTCATGTTGATCGAATCTGAGTCTTCTTCGCTTTCAGAATTACTCGATGAAGAACTATGATTGGTTCTTATCGGTGATGTGGAAGCGAATTGTCCTCTTCTACTAGCAATCCTCTCGGATCTTCGTACGGATGGTTCGGCCAGCGTGCAGTGTCCTAAAAAGAAAAGAAAATCTGAAAATTAAACTAAAAACTAAAAAATAAAAATTAAAAAAATTAAAAACGAAATTAAAAATAAATAAAAAATAAAAATGCAGAAAATAAAAAAGAAATCCAAGCGTTTCTAATTAATTGGATTCAATGGTCAAAGCAAGGACGTCTTGCGAGGCCTTGCACAATGAACCGTTATTCCCCGGCAACGGCGCCAAAAAGCTTGATCACTCAAAAGAGAGCAATGTTTCTTTTAATATTTATAAACTCGTAAATGCTATCGGTTCGGACTGCAAGCGCACAATCCTATCGAGTAGTTTATTCGAGGTCGATCCACAGGGAATATTGGTTCAGTGCTTTGAGCGATCGAATCGCAATCTTTCGAAAAGCTAGACGAAATCTAAAAATTGAGAGATGTTGTTGTGATCAATGTAAATTAGGAAGCAATTAAAAGTAATTAAAATAAAGATAGAGATGAGAATTCCTAGGGTTTCGGCACACCATTGCTACTCAATCCGCTTTGATAATATATTCCTGTTGCGTCTGATTTTCTGTTGTTGTTTAATGAAAGACACCACATAGGTCATTGCGATTTATTTTACGCAAGAATGACAGATCTTTCACCGAGATTCTACATAGGACACTGCAATTTTTCTTACGCAAATGTCTGATCTCTAAAATACCCCAAATTACTACATAGATCACTGCGAATTTCTTTACGCATGTGATAGAATTTGGTATGCGTTTTGTTGGTCTGGTTTATGGTTTTCCCGCTAAGATTTTCTTCACATAAACCTAATAAATCTCAACGAGGCTAATTCATATAAATAGTTTCTCTTACCATTAAAGTACTGTCACTACCCTAACGGACTCAAACTAGATCATTGAAGTTAGATGAAGAGATAATAAATCACAAAAGTATTTTGTTTTAACAACAAGAAATCATAATCAACAGAAATATATATATCAAAACATCAAGAGTAACAAGGTTTACTGTCTAGCCCTAAGAAAATGAACTTAACCGCGGAACGGCATTGTTACAAGCACTCCTCTCTTCTCTCTTTAATCAAATCTAACCATAATTACAAAGATGACTATTCCTTTTGCCCAGGGGCCTTATATAGGAGTGGAGGGACGTGTGGAGGTTGAGTAGGGTCTAAGAAACTAATCTGGAAACAGCTGTCGGTAGTTATTCCCCAAGAGATGCCTTCGGATACGGGCCGTATCAGGTGATACGGTCCGTATTAGGTCCTTGACGGTTAGGGTTTAATGCTTCCAGCGCTATCTTCTGGTCTGTGCTAGGCCTGGTCCGTATTAGATAATACGGACCGTAACAGAGACTTAGTCGATGAGCGTCGCTGATCCGATTGATCCGATTCTAGCTCCATTTGATGTGAAATAGTCCCAAAACTTGTTTTCTGCAATAAAACATAAAGAAGGGTGACAGTAGTCTTTTTCTCTAATAAAGTAAACATAAGTGTGAGAAAATATGCAAAAATCTAAGCCAAAACTCTACGTAAATCATCGTTATTTTAACTCTGATCAACCCTCAACCCTCAACCCTAAACATTCATTTCATGTAATTGCAAGAGATCTTCCAACAATGTTGAATGTGATAAAAGGGACAATTGAGTTATTATATATAACAGGAAAACCAAATGGGCCATGATTTTATTTTCCTTTTCTGATAAATTTTTTATTTTCCTTTTCTTATAATGAATGGTGAAATAAAATACTTCATTTACATGGCCCATGAGGAGATATTATATTTATCTAACACTTGTGTTAAATCTCCATTATTTTGATTCTTTTTGTATGCAACTAGCTAGCTGATGTGGCACTGAGTAAATAAAGTTCTGCATGCAGTTGCTTTTGCCCGTTTGCACATTTTGCACTTATTCCTTTTCTGACGAAGTCTCAATGAGAAGGAATTATTACTGTTAGGAATTGTTACTGTTACCTACAAAAGGACTGATAAATTCTTGAACAATGGTAATAATTAGAGCACATTGTTATATTCTAACGCATTTGAACGTGTTTGATGCTAAGTAAAAAAATAAAAGATGTACAATACAGCTTAGGTTTAGCTTTAGTCTAAAAAATTATTGGACATCGCCCATTAATATTGAAGGGTATCATGGTTAATTTAATTTTTAAAATAGTTTAATAAGAGGTAAATAAATGAAAGAGAATAGAAGTAAGAAAGTAATTTTGTTGTGAAGATATTGGATATTACAGTGATTTCATAAAAAAATTGATTATTTTAAAAGTTTTAAAATTTGACTATTTGAAAATTTGACTATTTCTTATTCAGTAAAATATAATGTTGTTCTAACGTCGTTATCAAATAATTATACAGCTCAATTATTGTAGGTCGCTGAGTACGTAGTCAACAACCTCAATTATTAATTGAAATTATTCCAAAAGAGTCGTTTAAACACTAAATAATAGTATACGCTTAGTTGACTTATATTACTCCATTACGTGTTTAGTATACAATTCTAATTCATTCGTAGCATTACTCAACATATGGCCTGCAATTAATTGTAAACTAATATACTTCTCCATCATTTTGCACTACTACAGAAAACACTTCCATACACGGCTGAAATATAGGTTCATATGCGGTTTTGCAACCGTGTCCGTGGTAGTCGTATATAATAAGGTCGGTAAATTATGCATGGATCTAGAACCGTGTATGAAAACACTAATTCTTCATGGATTTTTTTATTATTAAAAACCATGAATAATTCATATTTTTTCGCCAATTGTTTTCCCCAAAACACATCAAACATGGTTTTCAAAGTAAAACCATGAATGAAAACATTAATCCTACATGTTTTTTTTTATTACTAACCACGTATTATTCATATTTAATAAACAAAATTCAAATGAAACCCTCTATCTGAATTCAAATCATACCTTAGATCTGAATACCAAAAATATTAAACTAATTTTAAGAAACTACAACTTTAAAAACCAAAAATACCATACCAAAAAATTATATTTACCAATATAAACAACAATAACAATTACATCATATATTATTAGTTACTTGCTTGACATTGTAAATAAAAATTATATACATAACAAAGAAGACTTCATACATTTACATGACCAATGTCCAAATTAGAAACAAAATTTAATATTTCAAGGACATAAATATTACAAAAGTGCAAACTAAAAGTAAAATGCGAGCCCAAAGAAAGAGCAAGAAATGACCCCAATTACCTTCTAAATTATAATTATTCCCGAAAAGAATAAGAAAATATTAAAAAGATGAAAGAGAAACATAATAGTATCTTCGTGACTAAAGAATCTGTATGGACGACACCAAATGTTTGGATAGTGAATATGATTAAATTAATACGGAATGGAAGTCTCTTCTAAAATAGGTGATCATCGCTAGCTATTAAAAGTTTCGAGCAGATCGTCAAATATTTCCTTTATTATATATTTCACATAGTGAATGATAGCATATATACCTTCCGTTTTCTTTTTCTTTTTTGTACGCTCTGTCATTTATAAGTTAATAGATAGGTGGAAAATATAATGAAGAATTAATGAACGAGAAGCAAGAAAATAGAGACCACCAATGGGTAGTTGGAGTAGTACTGATTTGTCCGAACGTTAATTCTGGACCGAGCTAGTGGCGAGCTGGCTCGTTAACAGCTCGGTCCACTAACGAACGAGCTGTTAGCGAGCGAGTCAGGTGCGAGTCACGATCGAGCCACGAGCTACGAGCTTTTTTGCCACCCCTAATATTACTACTTATTTTAAAAAAGAGAACATATTTAAGAACAAATGTAAGAAACCCAATTTCACTATGTCTGGATTAAACTTTCCATGTCTTCTTTAAACCTTTCCATTGCTGCCTCAGGCAAACACATCGGTACGACCACAACTTCTTCATCGACACTGTTCTTAAATCTCGTGTAGAAGGTCACAACCCAAGGGAATGGCTTCGTAACATGCATCCCTCCTCCCCACCCGAAATCAACGGTCTGAAAACCGGCACGGGTCAAATCAGAAACCATGAATGTTCTGGCAACCAAAAATCGAGGCCTTTTCCTCTGCACTAGCATATCTGCCAGTGACTGTAGGAAATCACTTGATGTGGCCTTTGCCTTTGCTTCCTGAATCAATTTTAATGCATACTCTAGTGGGCTAGAACATAACTTCCCGGCTTTACTGAATGCCACGGCACGTGCAAATGCATTGCCGTAGAAGCCTGACGGGAGTGGCGGGACCATTTTCCCTCTTAAATTTACCGGGAACTGCACACGGACTTCAGAGTCTGGATTATAATCAAGAGTAATAGTGCGGCTTCTCCAAACAGCAGCGGTAATGAGTTCAAATATGCTAACATGAGACATTGGCTCGAGTGATTGCACATGGTGTCGCAAGGCTGAGATCTGGTTAGGACCAAAGAAGAAGGATCGGTCCACGAGGTTTGCGGGTGGAGTCTTTAGTACCATGTCATACTCCTCTTGAGTTGCATCTTCTATTGGTTCGTACTCCCGGTGTATGTGAGTGGGGACTGGTGGGTCTCGTGCAAGTAGAAGGTGACGGTCCCACTCAGGAAGTACACTTGGTTGTTTGGCGCCACGTGCCAACTCGCTGATGGCGGTTTGAAACTGCGCAGCACCATACCCATCTGCAATGATGTGGCAGGTCTTCGCCCCGAAGGTGAATCCACCACACTTAAAGCGCGTCACCTGTATATTCAAATCGAAAAGTTTTTATTGTACTATCAAAAGTATCAAAGGAAAAGACCAAAAGTAAATTAAATGAAGTGCAAAAATAGGTCTTATAAAGAATTGGAAACTACATAAAGAAGCAAACTTTTTACATAGGAAATATATAGGATAATTAATTCTAGAGCAACCCGGCCTTCTACCTGAATATACACTAATGGCTGGTCAACGACTCCAAGGCCCATGAGCTCTGAATCAAATAGCAACTGATCAATAAAAGGTATTGGCGGTGTAATCGGATCTCCTAGGTACTCCAGCTCCACATCTGCATCTGCCTCAACAAACATCACGCCCTCTCCAGTGCAATCCACCACCAGCTTACCGTCAGGCTGTTCCCTCAGCCGGCCGGCGATCGGGTAGTAGTATACCAGTGCCTTTGCCAGGCCTGCCTTGATGACATTGGCTGGGTCGTGGGCCACCTTGGAGGGATTGGAGTGGTAGAAATATACACCAGGCGAATAAAATCGCAAACCGGCCTGGTCATCGATGTCTGACAGGGATTTTAACTCATGAGGCGTCGGCTTTGCCGGGGCAATGACCTCGGGCTTGCTACGTTTGACATTGAAGGAAATGTTTGGACAGAGAATAGAGGTCATTGAACAACGAAAAGAGAAGAGAGATAATTATTGGAGAAGAACAAGGAAAAGAGAGAATTATTGAGGTGTCTTTATTTTCTTTCGAGGGCAAGATGATAAGATGCAGCAACGGATCTTTGGTAATAAACTGTTGTGTAGCTTATAAAGAAAAATTGTAAATTTAATAAGGGAGCCAATAAAGAAAAATTCGTTTATAAGAACGCAATTCGTAAAATATTCTGAAGGGGAGATAACTACAAGCTGTAATATTATAAGGGGTGTTAATCTATCAATTGTAAATTACAAGCTGTTTACGATTGATTATAGTATTTTCAATTGCCTAGTGCAGATCTTGGATCTGAACTCGATTAAATAAACGAAATTAAACAAATAAATTCGGTAGACCTCGAGATCCACTGAATTAATTAAACAAAATAAAATGAATACACCTCGGATCCGCGTGCCTAGAGATGACTTACAATGTACTCGAAATATTCCCACCATGTGAATGCATGTTTAGTCGTGAGGAGCGAACAAAAAAAAATTGATTTTCATTGTTATCAAATTAATAAGGAGCGAACAAAGAAGAATTTAGTCTTGCCGAATTAACTTTGCCCATCTCCATTTTAAATTTTTTAACAAAAAAAAATTGTTTTGAAAACTTTAACAATCCTATATATATACTAGTATTGTGCCCGTGCGTTGCAACGGAACATACAATAATAAAACATAAAAAAATTCTCATACTAAAATAGACCAATGAAAAAAAATATTTAACAATATCCATGAATGACATTAAAATAGATTGGTTATAAATCTAAATTATAAATAAAAAGTTAATTAGTATAATAAAGTCCAATGAGAAATAACATCGACTTTGTGCAAATTAAAGATATTATGGTAATAGCTATATTATACACATTGTATCTATCAAAAATAAAGAAAATATTTAATTGTTACAATTCATATAATAAAATTAGATCGAAATTTTTTATTTATACTCTTTCAAGAAAAATATAAACCAAAACATCTCAAATTATGAGGAATTCGAAAAATTACAGGGCCTCCAAACCAATATGGGATTTTTAGGTAAAACCTTCTGGGGCATTTGAGAAATACCGCAGATAGACGTCGTGATATATTTGGTAAACTGGAGATGGGCAAAGTTTCTTTTTTTGTTTTGGTAATTAAATTGGAGTTTTGGTAACCTTCTAGGGCATCATGTTTTCTGGGGCATGTATATTTGGTAACCTTCTGGGTCTCTCATCTAATTTTTACAAGGAGATAACTTTCTTATTTGCAAACATATGGTATAAGATGCAAAAAAAATTTCAGATATATAGTTCGTATAAAGCGTAAGAGATAGACGTCAATTGAAGCCAAATTGAAGGATTGTTCTGCAACGTGCGGGGAAGTGAACTGAGTTTTATTTAATTTTTCTGACAACATAATGTTGAACTGAGGTTCTTTTTTTGTTATGGCAATGAGGAACAGAACTGAGTTGCCAGGTCAATCTTGGAAGACTTACATCTCTCTCAAAAATAGTTACACAGTGTAAGTACTCGTAGGGTCCCACTACTACAGAAAAAGATATTGCACACGAATATTACTGGAGGAGCTACACGGATTTTCTGCCGTGTAGGAGATGAGGGTGTATGAATAGGTAAATAATTACACACGGATATTTACCCGTGTGCATTATAACGCTTTCTACACGGATTACTGTATAAACAACCGTGTACAAACACTTGCCTGTGGCGCTCTCCATTTAACCGAGCTACACGGATATTACGTAAACGTCCGTGTACGACTACTCTTTCTACACGGACATTTAATTTAATATCCGTGTAGTTTACTCTTTCTACACGGACTTTTAGTTTCATATCGTGTAGCTCTCTTAACTATCATACACGCACAAATATAAAATAATCCGTGTAGCTCTCTGAACTCGTTCTACACGGACTTTGGTTAAACATTCGTGTCGAATTACTCTTTCTACACGGACGATTAATTTCATATCCGTGTGGCTCTCTTAACTATCATACACGGACAAAAATAAAATAATCCGTGTAGCTCTCTGAACTCGTTCTACATGGACTTTGGTCACTACAGCAAACAAGACCATCAGCGACCGGAATTCCGGTCGCTGATAGTATTGTCGCCGGTCGCTGATACTCATTCCGGTCGCAGAAAGTCAAATTTGGTCGCTGAAAGTCCGGTCGCTGTAAGCCTTGTCGCTGATACTCTTCTGATGACGTCACCGGTCGCTGATACTACGTCATCCGGTCGCAGAAACCTTTTTTGCGACCACATTTTTTTTGGTCGCTATTGTTTTTTTCTGACGTCAGCAAAAACTTTCTGCGACCAAAAAAACGGTCGCAGATACTCTTAACCGGTCGCAGAAAGTTTCTATCAGATTTTTGAAATTTTTTTTATTATTTAAACCATTTAATAATTGATTCAATCCACTGTCTGATTATACCAGAAAATATTTAAAGTCTTCTGTCGATACACACACATAATAGTAATTAAAATCCAATTAACATTGATACATACACTGGAGCGAAACATGCCATTTACAATCCAATTAACCTAACTAATGTTGCATGATATTGCATTATTAGAACAATGGGCTAATAGTAATTAAAATTCACAACCTATGAAGCTATGAACCGAAGACTGGGGGCGCTGAAGGCTGTGGGCGTCGATCGCCGAAGGCACTGGAAATGTCATCTAATTGTCCGGGTTTATTCCCGGGAAACTGTTCAGAAAATAGGAAAATGAGTTACGAAGATATTATACCAATCTAAATAGATAAAGTTTAAAGATTCAATTAGTAAAACAACTAAAAAATAATTTCTACTTTTCTCTGGCTAATACAATTGGGTATATTCAATTGGTACAACTAAAAATAAATTCTACATCTAGACATACTGGTATTAGCATCAGGAATGCTGTAAAGTTTAGCAGTGCCTTTGATTCAAATATAATGTAAACAAAAGAAAAGCTACAATGTACTTATATGTTTATATATAGAAATAACTTGCCTCAATTCTCTGCCTCAGAAGAAGATATCTGCTATGAGTTCGTTTGACATGCCTACTCTGACATGCCTGCTAGCAAGTTTGTTACACATATGCACCTGCATTACAATTTAAATTTGACCAATCCATGTTACTAACTGAATTTGGTAACAAAAAAAGAAGATTAACAGGAAGCGGATACTGACATTTTACAAGTCAAATTGCTGCACTTTTCACCTTCAGTTTTCTTTTGTTTCTTCTGTCAGTGCACAATGATATACTAATTCTACTAATAATCCTTGATTCATTTTCTCAATTTGCTTAAAATTTAGCAATACAATTTCCTTAAAATCTAGCAATTTCCTTAAAATTCAGCAATACAATTTGCAGCTTAGCGAGTGGCTATGCCTTTGAAATATCCAAACCCTTTAAGAGGCTATGCCTTTGAAACAGTATACAATTATACTGTTGAAAATTGAAAAGGTTGAATTTATGAAACAAATGGTACCTGGTCGGTACCAGCAACAAGGAAAGGGCACAAAGGCCACAGGTCAAGCAACAGCCACCAATCAACAAAACGGCACAAGCCAAAAATCAAGGCAACCAGTCACATAGCAAGCAAAGAGGCGCAAGGCCAAAGAAATATGCACAAGAAAAAAGAACGAACCAGTCCGCATGGCCACCGTACCAGTACTGGTACGGTACCAGTAAAACCCGCAGTACTGGTACGGGAAAAACAACAACCCAAGCACGGCGTCAAAATAAATGGTGTTTGAACATTTACCCGTAAGAGGAGCAATCTAGGCCGGTACCAAGGCGGTTGCCTCACTTCCGATCCTTAAGGAAATCAGCAAGCAACCCACAGAGAAGGGCTCCCTAGGCACCCGAAAGCACCAAGCAAGCGCCGAAAGGCAACAAATCGCGAACACAAGCCCATAAACCGGAACCCTAGGGTTTCGGTAAACACCAAGACAGGCAAACGGAAAACGAAGAGAAAGAAAGTTTGTTCTCAACACATGAGCGGAGTAAAAACGAGAGAGAGTGAGAGCGGAGGAAAAAGAGAGAGATGAGCGGAGAGAAGAGAGATAGAGAGAAGAAGGTTTTGCGCTGCGGCGCGCGATTTTTTTTTTTGGCTAACCTAAAACGCGGGACTCAGAGAGAGAGATAGGAGGTTTTCGCGCTGGATTTTTTGGTGACTCCCTAAGCTTCAGCGACCGGCGATAGCACCGGCCGCAGATACGGTCGCAGAAAAATCTGGTCGCATCAGATTTTAGCTACAGTTTTTTTTTTGGAAAAAATAAACTTTCTGCGACCGGCGTCAGCACCGGCCGCTGATACCGGTCGCAGAAAATCTTTTTTGCCGTAGTGGGTTAAACATTCATGTCAAATTACTCGACGTTTAATTTCTTATCCGTGTAGCTCTTAACTATCATACACGGACAAAAATAAAATAATCCGTGTAGCTCTCTGAACTCGTTCTACACGGACTTTGGTTAAACATTCATGTCGAATTACTCTTTCTACACTGACGTTTAATTTCATATCCGTGTAGCTCTCTTAACTGTCATACACGAACTAATATAAAATAATCCGTGTAGCTCTCTGAACTCGTTCTACAAGGACTTTGGTTAAACATCCGTGTAGAATTTCTCTTTCTACACGGACTTCTAATTTCATATCCGTGTAGCTCTCATAACTATCATACATGGACAAATATAAAATAATCTGTGTAGCTCTCTGAACTCATTCTACACGGGCTTTTGTTAAATATCCGTGTAGAATTGTCTTTTTTTTTTAGTTTTTTTCGTTTCTGGGCTAGCCTCCAGTTTAATTTGCTAGCCAGTTTTCCTACAAAATTCATATACACCAGTTGCTAGTCAGTTTTCCAGATAATTTGACATTAAATTAAGCTTGCTAAATTCATATACACTAAATTATACAAAATTATACAAATCCATGTTCAGCATTACAAAATTCAGATAGAAACCACCTTGCCCACATACATCTTAGATCGTCGATCTGCTCCTTGGTGTAATGATCTTGCTTTGATGCTTGCTGCTAATTTGGTATTAGTTAGTAACAAGCAAAGGTAGATGCAAGACAGTCGCAAATATCAATTGCTATTAATGAAATGAGAATTATAAGTAAGCATAATATGAAAATATCAATTGCTATTATATAGGCACAATTAATATGAATTACATACCACATCTGAAAATTGGAATTGCATTCTTTCGACAAAGTCAAACATGAAAATCATCATGTAATATCCGCATTCCCAACCCTCCACCTGTTGCGGGCACTACAATTTACATTTAGCGGCCTATGTTAGAATGACAATAATTTTTTGAACAAAAATATGAAATTATAGAATTGTGTTGTGCTCACCCGCCACCATTCCAACTCAACTTATCTTTGACTCCCTTCTCCGTGCTTTGCAATCCTCCATTTTTAATTATTACACAAAAACCCTTACAAAATGGAGTGACTCTAATTAGCAATTCCATAATTTGTTATAATTAAGAAAAAATCAAACCAAGTGAATTATTATTGCTTACTTTTTACATAAGAGTAGATTGCTTTGCACTTTTCAATTGCGACCTTTTCTTTGGGCTTTGCAGAATCCACGACGTAAACCGCATTCATGTAAAGCACAATGATGAGCAAACACCAGTGTCCACTGTGGGAGGAGAAGAATTATAGGATCTTAGCATACAATACCCAGATATTTTGGATATATAATAGTGACACAAGTGTTTGCTTGACTTGATGGTGTGATTTCAATTATTTATATTTCACTTAAGGTTAGAAATAACCTCTGGTGGTATGGCAAGAGAATAAATCTCTTCTTCTCCTCACTAGCACGGTGCATCGCGCCACACAGGTACTGGATAGACTCCGTCGAAGCACTTTTCACATTCGTCGCATTAAGTCTGCCGGGGTCCAGAAAAGCACACAAGTTCTTCTTTTTGCCCATCTTCTCACAGTTTCGGACTAGCTTCCTGAAAAATTATCATATTACATTAGAATATATACTTCAGTGCTATACACATGATATAAACAATTTTTGGTCACTAACATGAGAAAAATGGTAATGTGCCCCACATCGAGCCATTTATCGGACCCCGAGGCATGTAGAAAGTCCTTGAAGTCGTCAAACGACAGCGTGATAGTCGAGCCATCGTGTAGAAACATCCCAAGAGGGACAGTGATGAGGATATCCGTCATGCCCTCGGGTGCCGCCGTCAAGCGGTCGTGGAGATCCCACAAATCCTTTTTGGGAAGGAGGTTGTATTATTCCTCGGTGAGCAGACGATGGTCAGGTCCTGCTGGTTAGGCAGGAGGGTCAGGTCCTTTTTCTTTGTCCCTCCGTACAGGTGATATCACGCCCTCCGTGCGACTACCATCATCTCCTCGTGTCTGTATCAAAGTTTTTACCTTTTTCAAGTATTTCAAAAGGATGCTTTGAATGTAACAAAAGAACTTGATTATTTAGAGATTACCTGATCCAATATAATCTGACTCTTGGGCCATTGGACAAATGACATTCGGGCTTCATCGAGCACCAGCATTTCCCCCTTAATTGGGACAGGAAGAGGTACGCGCTCCCATCCCTGCAAGACTGAGTCAACCTGTACGTGGACATGGTCGGGCCTTAGCTGAGCATTGTGTACACTTACAGCTCCTGGATGTACAATGCCCTTAGCAACGGTCAGAGAAATATTCCCGAGCCACAGGACGAGGTCGCATGCTGTGGCGTGCTGTAATTTCGTGCAAGTAGTTATTTTTAAAATGAAATATTGTCCAACAAGGTTATGAACAAGTAGTAATTGTCTTTAGATTACCAACAAGTAGTGATTACCTTTAGATGATCCAAATCGTCTCTGAACGTACCGGATGCTTGACTACTTTGCCGAATTCCCATCGGGATGGGAGGTGCTTGCTCAGATGGCTGCGCAAGAGATGTAATTTGGGCACGCAATCTTGATTCCATCTCAGCCAGCTTTGCGTCGTACTCGGCACTCACCTCCTTGCGTATCTACGCAACTATCTCGTCTTTGTTCACTTTCGCACGAGATTTCCTTCGAGGTTTTGGTCCATTAAATACGTCCTTCCAGCCCCTGTAGGCCCCTACGCCCCTTACTCGACCAGGGTGTTCTGGATTCCCAAGCGCTATGGCCAAGGAGTCATCTTGCCTTTCGACTGTCCGGGCACTGGAATTGACCTCCTTCTCCACCTCCAACTGTTAATAGAAAAATTAGTTATAGCAAAAGAATTAGTGATGTACACAAAGTTTTTAACACACTTGAATTACACAAAGTTTTAACGAAAGACTCTTACCATTATGTGAGCCATGGGGCGGGCTTTTTGATGTAGTACTATCTTTCTGTCAGCGGTAAACTCGGACCTTGCCATAGTCCAATCTTGGGCCCTAAGATTTTTGATCCTAACCACGGGTGAGTCATAATCTTTGTTCATCTCCAGTATTTTCGCTCATTCTTCCGACTTACCCTGGTAACCACCTGACCCCAACTTGTGCGGATACTTGTTCATGGCAACGATCCTCCTGCCCTCGTCCCTTTTTTTCTTCACACATCAAAGTAAGTCAATTAGCTTTAGGAACATAATTCAAATCGAGAATGAAAAAAAAGTAATTTTGCTAAATTTACATACCTTGAACTCCTCCGTGCTCTTTAGAGCCACATACTTCTCCCACACCTCTTGGCTCAGCCAAGGATAGTATCCGACCGGGCTTTTCCCTTTATCCATGTAATCCGTATTCAACATGCTTTTGAATTGCTTCCAACATTCATTCATTATCCTCAAAGTATTATTCTTTGGGATGTCATCCGGGATGTTCCACTGAGCCTGATAGACACCCAAATTACCGCATTAAGTTCATGTACAATTAAAAAAAAATCGATTAGTTAGATACTTCACCTTCACAATGTTCCACCAGGCGTCCTTATCGTCCTTCGAAAACTGATCCCATCTCTCTACCAAGATGTCTACCTTTTGCTTCGCCAAATTGCTCACCCAATTTGAGTACGGCATCCGTCCTTTACCCTTCGCAAGCCCGCCTTTAGTGAACTAGATTTCCAGTTGCTGCTTCTCGGACGTGGACGTGCACATTGTCGGACCTCTTTTCCATCTTGCCGAACCTGATTGGGCAGTAGCTTGGTGCTCGTCTTCTTCCATCATATCTACGTGCTCACCCTCAATCGATATGGTTCTATAAAAATTAAATACAGTAAATACCAAAGTAAATACCAAAATTTCTTTACAAATGGAGGTGTTGAGTGTTTACCCGAGAAAGAAGAGGTAGGTTGTCGGACTGGAGAGGTGGTTGGACAGGAGAGACGACGAAATACCAAGCTTGAAAGACACAAACAATGCAACCCTAGAGATGTGATCGAGGTGAGGTGAGGAAGAAGGACTCGAAGCTGCGCAAGCTAAGTTATGAAAAATTTGGAAGAGAACGCGGGTAAAATGTATTGTAACCCTCTTTCTACACGGATATTCACTTAACATCCGTGTGGAAAGCCCTTTCTACACGGTCTTTTAACTAAAAATCCGTGTAGAAAAGAAGGAGAGCTACGCGGACTTTTAGTTAAATGTCCATGTAGAAAGACCCTTTATACACAGACTTTTACTTTAACATCCGTGTGTGATTACACTTTCTACACGGATTTTTAGTTAAAAGACTGTGTAGCTCGCCCTCCAAAGTTCCCTAAACCCAAAACCCTTTATACATGGACTTTTACTTTAATATCCGTATGTGATTACCTTGTACCTTTTCCATCAACCTTTTCCCGTTCAACTTTGTTCCCTCTCTGCCTTTTGTAGGGCGCAGAAAGTTGCACAACGTCGGAAGGTGTGTGCATGCGTTAAATGTCTCAAGGTTCAATGCTCTCAGTTTTCAAGACATGGAAGAGAACATCGAATTTGAAACATTCATTTCTTTCTACAATTCATTCTGGTTCACCCTCGATAGATCTACTGTCCATAATCAGTCCATAATCAGCCTATTGATTGTGGGGACGTTTAACTCCCAGCGGACGCAAGCCCCCGCTGTTAATTACATCAGATGACCCTTTCAAGTCATACTGAATACCTCGTTCATTCTAGGATTTGTGCATATTTATTGTGAATTGAATAATGGGGCAAAAAGGGGACTCATGCATTGGCTTTGGTTTTGATTTGGTTTTCTATATTTTTGGACATATGTGTGTGTGTAATTTTATATTAAAAATAATGTTTATAATGTCTTGAAATAGAAATTTGAGCATTTAAGAGATGTGTATACATTATTTATTTATATTTGATTTATGACGTATTTATTTACATTTTTATCGTTTAATTTTGAAGAAAAGGGTATTTTGGTCATTTCAAGGTTTGGCTGATGCTTGGACATATTCAATTTTGATTTAAAAACATGAAGAATTTAATTTGGATTCATTTGGAGGTGGTTTGAGTTGATTTGGACTTAATATGAAAAAGTTATGCTTGAAAAGGGGTGAAAAGGGCTCCTTTGTAAATATTTATGTTTTCTCAGGGACTTATTTACCAGGTTCAAAGGGTATGAATTTATAATTTGGGCTTTAGATAGGGTTTTATATGAAAATTGGACTTTTAGGGAGTTATTGGAGAGAGTTTTGAGCTGTCAGGGACTTATTTGTAAACTTGTAAGGACTTCGCTGTTAATATAAAAGTTAGAGGGACCTCTTTGTAATGAATTTTGATTTAGTGATTTTATTTGATATCTAGGCTTTGAGATTTGTGTATTGGGCTTTAAGACGGGAGTTTTGGGCTTTAGGATTTGTATTGAGTACTTGATTTATGTGTTGAGCTTTGAGATTTGGGTTTTACATCTCGAGATTGATGATCAATGCTTGAGATTCACTCTGGAAAATCTCGGTTCTTTCGGGTCTGATGACATGCGGGCCTCATGCGACAGGGCCCCGTTGTTTTTTATTTAAATGTGATCCCTCAGATCAATCATCTCATCAAGATCCGTGCTACGCATTTGACTTCCATTTGGCGCCTTGATCAAACGATTCATATTTGCTTTAATTCTCGTGCGACCTAGATATGAACTAGGTTTGAGTTCGGAACTAGGGTTTTGATCTCCGGTGGTGCTCCAGTCACGGTAGAGTAAAAGGAGCGTGGAGTTCAGGCCGTCTCATCCTCTTGAGTCGATTGTGTTCAGAGTCGGCAGTTGGAGATCACCGGAAGTGGTGGTTCTCAACGGAGCTTGGATTTCGACTCGGATTTGAATTTTAAACTCATTCCTTTGTATCGTTTAGAAATTTCTTCGATTACTGACTAATTCTAGATGGCATTAGGTTATGGAAGATATGTGTAACAACAATTTGATTTTCTGATCGGGATTTGAATATATTCATGTCTGAGTGTTCGGTTCAGTACCGACCTTATACCGACAGCTGGTGTATGAGCTTGGAGGTATAATTGGGAGTCAAGGGAACTGGTTTTGGGTGTTTTATGATGCATTTAAACTGATTGGGCGATTTAATTAATTTTAGAATTTAGATTAGGATCAAACTTAATATCTAATGCAAGGTTCAACTAGCTAGATTTTGTAAACTTTTCATTGACTTGAATAACGATCACTCCTTACCTTTTAATGTATTTACAGAAGGGAGAATGGACTTTAATTATGCAAAGTTTGATGATTTTTGAGATTTTATTTACATTTTTAAGATTTTTATTAAGGCAGAGAGGCATTAGAGGAAATTTGCTATTTTAATTGCTGAATTTTCTTGTTTTGATTGATGACCTTCAGAAATTCATAATAAATTCAAAGAAAATCAGAAAAATATGAAATTTGTGTCCATTTTGTGTATTTTGAAATTTTGTACATGATTACGACCCTCATTTCTCACTTTGGTCCTTGAATCGATTTTTACTGTTCAGTTTACTAGCAGAAGTCTTTTATTACTTAAATTGCTGATTTTTCATTTCTAAAGCTGAACTTCAAAAATTTGTATAAAATCGAAATAAAATAAAAAAAATGTAAAACTTGTGTCCATGTTGTGTGTTTTGGAGTCCTTTATTTAACTGTATAATTTGTTTTTCATTTTGAGTTCTGGAGTGACTTGTGCTGTCCAGTTTACTGATAGGGGTCAAATCTGGTATTTTGAAGTGCATTATTGTGCCAGCAGCCTTTAATTCATGCTTGGCTGCTGAGTTGGACTTTGGTACTATACCAGAAATTGGTACAAAGGTATTAGAACATGTCATACTGGCTAGTTGAGGTCAGAACCATTTTATTGGCTTGAAAGCCACTGTTTTTGCATCAATAACAGGAGGGAAGGGATCAAAAGCTCCAAGAAACCATCTTTCAACATTTTTAAATCATCAAGAACTATCAAGCTTGGAAATTTACAAGGAAGTCCCTGAGTTTATTAAAATCATGCACTAAATGTTCTTTTCACTTGATTATTGGGCAAAATCATCAAGATATCATTGGAGAAAGAGTATAAATGACATTGATGCAGTTATGGCTGCTGTCTATTTACATCTTAACCCTCTATCTTTCACCATGTTCATGCATATCAATTTAATCCCTTTAGATAATGTGATCTAGCACACTTGTATGCATCAAGGGTTAAACTTCAACACATGTAACATGGGCCCATTGATCATTTAAAGGAGATAAAAGGGGATGCCAGCTGGCTCAACCCTTTCATCCCTTGTGTATTCATTTTTTTTTTATTTCACTTTTAATTCTTTTTAATTCTTTATTAAAATAATTAAATGACTCTAATATGAAGGGAGACCAGCTGGCTCAACCCTCATATTTTCATCATCTAATCACTTTAAAAAGGATTAAAGAGATTGATTTAAAGGCAGAACAAAGGAAGAAGGAAAAAATGTCAAAGTTTTGCAATCTTTTTATACATATACTTTTATTATATGCTAAAATAGGAACAAATCACAATAACAAGAGTAAAACCTATTAACTAGAGAGATTTGATGAATTTGGCTATTAAAACAGAAATACTTATTTATTTTATATTTTTATATATTTATTTTTTATTTAAAGGCAGTAAAGGAAAAGCTTCTTTTTTTTTTTATTATTTGATCACTAGGCCAAGCATATCTAACTTATTATGAAATAAGCTAAAATAAACAAGCCTTCACTGTTTTTATAAGGATTCAAACAAAGATCATGAAAAAGATCAAGAAAAGTGCAAATAAAAAGGAAGATCGAAAAAGGGCAAGAAAAAGAGAAAAAAGGAAATTCTTCATTTCAACATGAACTATATACATGCTGTCATCCTCTTAAAGCTTTACATTTCTAATTCTCTCATTACCTATGAATTTTCTTGCTTTTGAGGGAGAAGAACAAAGCTCTTTTTTTTGTAGCTATCCTATGAAATCGAGAAGAACTTTGTCTAGCTACTGTATGTGCTTGTGTAGCTACTCTCTGTGTGTCTATCTTCTTCATGAGTTGGGGTGCGTATATAAGGCAGGGCTTAGGGTTTCGGATTTGTAGCTTAATCTTGGCCGTTCATTTCAATCGAACGGTTGGTGTGCGAGTCAGATTTGTGAACTGGCAGCACCCATGGCGCGGATCAGTGAGTTGGCATGATCACCTTGCTGAAAGAATCAAACCGGTTGCCTTTGAAGAAGGCTGGGAGACAAAGGATGCAGAGGCAGCGCTAGCTATTGTCCTTCCCTTGGCTGTTTCCTTCA
>JAJGRW010001965.1:0-15114 GCA_025461045.1 Carex parvula
CCGCCGCAGAATGCCGGAGAGGACCCCCATAGTGGGGCCGCACTATGCCAGAGCGGACCCTTTTTTTTATTTTTTTTTAATCTGATTTGAAGTCGATTATGATTTTGTTTGGAAATTTTTATCAAAATATAAAGTTTGTAGTGGAAGTTGTGTGTAATTACTTATGTTTGAAATGTCGTTTAATCTGAATTGTTGTTCGTCGTTTGTTGATCAAAAGAAACTACAATAGAACAAGGAGCCATATAAAGAAGCATACAATAGAACAATGCTAATGTTTCGGAAATTACAAATACGTCTAATTAACCGAAAATAAACAACATTTTACGAGTACAATTAAAAAAGCAACATTAACTCTCAATCTCGTGCAGCTCGAGCAGCTCTGTTTGTCTTTCTTGGTGTATCTCGGCCGGCCTTGGTGTCCTCTTCTCCTATTATGTAGAACGTCCATCCACATCGGAATTCTGTCGTGCTGTCTTCTGCCCACAGAAATATTTTTTTTCTCTGGAACAAGGACGGGCCACGTGTTGAGGCCATTCCGACTGATTTCCATAAACATGCCATTGAGCGCTCCATGTGTTGATCAGTGTATGGATTGGATAGTAGTGACTTACAAAGACGCCAGGTCGATGCCTCGGAGACGACACACGGACAGAACATGAGCACGATATTCTCTCCAATTGAGGCTTCTGGCAGTCAAGTTACTGTGTGATCATCCCGATTATCACCGTGTATTTGTAATTGGCCTTGGTAAACCGACCAGAATCGTCAGGTATAAAAGCGTGAACTCTCTCCTGTGGAGGTTACCTCGAACTCGTGTTGTTTCCAAGCCCCCAGCGTCTTCATTTTATCGGACCTCTCGAATCGTTTGTTGATAGCTACGAAAAATTAAAAAATAATGAAGAAGTCAGATTTTTTTTTAACAAAGTTCATTAAAAATTATGAAGAAAGAAACTACAAATAAAAGTACTGATGCACACGACACGAGAATTGTTGTCCTTGACTGACTTCCCATTCCGCTTTGGCACTCTTTGCGCAAACCATGTCATGCATTTGTAAAATGTGTCTTCAATTATTGCTGCAACCGGTAGCCTACGAGAGGACCTGAAGAATATTAAGCGACTCGGACCCGTTTGTAGTCATGATGCCCCAACGGTAACCCGTCCAGTGCTTGGAATATCTTCCATGGTTTGGGGCACTCGTTCTCATCTTGATCCAAATATTTACCCACACGTCCAGCCAATTGAGGCAATGTCACATGCCTGCCCATTGCTTGCATTCCTTGCTCGTATCTCCTCATCTTCTCTTAGCCACCATATTCTAAAAAAACGGATTGCCTTATCACTGCAACCGTTTCTTCATGTTCTCGGCTATGTGAGTAGCACAAAGACGGTGAACACATTGATCCTCATCATCCTCGTTCCACCCCATATCATCTTGTCTGAACACCTTCTTGATACCCTTTCCCCTATCAGTGATGACACACATGAATCTGGAGCGGATTACATTACGGCGCAACCATTTCATGAACACGCACAATCGTCATAACTCTCTGATTTACCAGTGAAAAAGCCAACGGGAGGAGCTGGTTTTCAGCATCGTACCCGGTTGCAACGCGTGCCTGTGGTAAAACAATCAAATAATTTTGTAAGAGCCGAAATCAACTAAAATAAATAAAGTGAAAACAATCAAATTAGTTACCTTTATACCGGCCTGACAGGAAACATGCACAACGGTGATGACGGTCTGATATGTTGAAAAGCAGCTATGCAGGTCCAAATGCCCAAGCCGCCCTATGAAAATACCTCCATGGTCCAGGTTCACCAGTGGGATATGAGGTCACCTCAAACAATGTTTCTGTCAATAAATTTAAAAAAATAAGTTCAATTTTGAATTTTGATTGATAATGAAAGGACGTAAAAAATGAAGGAACAATGTAGTACCTGGGTTGCTTCTTTTGATTGCCTCCAACATGGAACTACAAGAGAGTATGACCCCTCCAACTGCCAAATTGACGGGCTATTGCCAACTCACGGCCACGCCATAGTTTGTTGTACGCCGGTATCTGACCGTTGTACCTTTCAGCAACAGCAATTCGGACAGCCTGAATACTCAAGTCGACATCGTTCCTCATGTGAGGATATATACTCGGCAACCATAGTAGCTGACAACTGGGCGTGATCTGTTCTTGTCGCATCTGCGTGGGCATGAATGTTGTGTTGGGCATTTGGAGACAGCCATTGTGTTCCATAACCGGTGGCCCTTGCGAGTATGTACCAACCACAGTAACTGTCCTGCACTTGAACCTATTCTTGTGCGGTCACTGTGCGGGTTTATCTCTTTGTTGCATAGGATGTGAAACCTGGCAATTGCGCTCTTCATTGCCTCTTTTGAGTCATATGTTTGTCCCTCGGACATTCATTCTCATACTCTGCCCTACTTCCAAACAAACCCGAATTGGCTTCCATAACCCTGATGTGTCGTTGAAAGCATGAATCGGGTGTGAAACCCGCGATCCATTATCTGAAACCCGCGATCCATCTTGAATTTCTTATAGTCCGAGCACAGGCCCGGTATCTTCCTGGTCAGAATAATCGCTCTACCCTCAGGATCAATATGACCCCAATTTTCCTCTGCCTCTAGTATTTCCGGATCCATCTTCATCGGATTCATCGGATCACAAGTTTGACCCCAATGAGCGGTCCGACTAGATGAAGGCTGGTCAGTCTGGGATGGGGCCGACGGGAGGGTCGGTCCCTCTGAACTGGGGCCGACTACTGGACGGTTGGTCAATTTGGACAGGGGACGGACTAGAGCCGGATGAGTTACCCGACTACGACCCTGGATTAACCTCATAACTGGGTTCGAACGCCGGGCTTGGTAACCTCCACATATAGGTCATTATCTTGTATGCACCCCGAAAAAACTCATGGTTTGGTTGTACAATACTGCCAGACTCCCATTTTGAATGGAAATAGTTGGAACCAGGTTTGTGCCAAACTAGTCGGCATGCTAATTTGGCATCAATTTTAAGGTCATACTGACCCTGATCCAACCCCAAATTCTGACATATTTGATTAAGTCCAAATAATCAGTACCCGGCAATACCGGGATACAGTAACAGGTCCAATACTATAGTAAACCCCATTAGGACCTGTTAAAACATCCCCCCAGTGTAGATGGATACCTAAGAGCCTTTTTTAAGTCAATACAAAGAAGAAACCTACAATTAAAAATTAACTAAATTAATTATTTTAAATTAATTTTTAATTAATTACTCTAATTTAATATTGCTAAATTAATTATTCTAATTAAATATTATCTACTGAAATAAAAATAAAAAATTTAAAAGAAGAGAGAAAAAACTTACAGATCAGAGAGCTAACTCAGGAGAGAGAAGGTGTGAGAGTGTGGAATGAAATTCGCTGTCATTTTCGGGATATAAAGAACAGGGTCCGCTCCAGCATAGTGCGGCCCCATATGGGGGTCCGCTCCGGCATTATGCGGCGGCCCCCAAATGGGTCCGCTCCGGTGTTCTGCGGCCGTGTTAGATTTAGAATTGACCAGAAACGATGGTTATTTGGTTAATTTATTTTCTTAAAATGTTATAAATAAAAATTTCGGCAATATTTGAGTTTTCAAAATCCTGACAGTCGATCCGAATCGTTCAACATGATTATAAAATGAATGTATTTGCAAACCAAATTTTACATTTTTTTGAATTTTTTTACTATTTTTTTAGATAGGTAGAAAATCACTTGATCTGAAAATTATGGACCATCCAAAAACAGTGATTTTCTACCTATCTAAAAAAATAGTAAAGAAGTTCAAAAAAATGTAAAATTTAGTTTGCAAGTACATATTTATTTTATAATCATGTTGAATGGTTTGGATCGACCGTTAGAATTTTGAAAACTCAAATATTAAGCCGTAGCACGGACCAATCCGTGCTATGCATAGCACCGTAGCCTCACTCTTAAAATAAAACGATAAGAGATCTAAGCATGCAGAAACGCTTTGTTATTGGGCCCAAATTAATTGTGCAGCCCAAAAGTATCTCCGTAATGAGTCTATCAAATCTCTCAGGTCAAATCGGTCCATATCTTAGATTTGTTCTCCGGCAGTCGCGCTCTATTTTCTTTAATTACATTCATGATAATAATGATAATAAAACCTACTTAGTATATTTATTAAAAGGAATTTGGAATATTCTGCACGGTTGTTTAATTGGCTATTATGATATTATTTTATTAATTAAAGTTGATAAATTTATAAAACACCAGGATGTTATTGATTTGTTAGGGATAATACGTGTTAACAGTAAAATTTCATAATATATACATTAAATCACATTGGTATTTTCAAATTTCATATTTGAGGTGAAGTTGGAGGTGAAGTTCTTGTATAAACATATTAGTCGAACTCATATATTTGTATTTATTTTTTATATTGTCAATATTCTCCTCTCTTTCAATAGGGCGACATGTCAAAATTTTTAATCCCAAGAAGTTAGAGAATTTATGGTGAATTACAGCCAGGCCTACAAAGCCCACAAACAAAGGCCTATCCAATATAATATATTACAAGAAAATCCTCAATATTTCCTCAATGTGGGCTTTGCATTTTTTTTTCAGTCGCAGTTCGCTCATGGAGGCAGCAGCCGCCTCCATTGCTCCGGCATTTCATCAATCAGGTCTATTCAAATCTCTAACGCTCTTCCTTCCATGGCGTACAAGTACTATAATTCAGTTTCCAGAAGGCACTTACTGAAGCTGAAATCTTTGAAAACAAAGGTGAAGTGACGAGCATCTTGTGTTTTCTAGTTTGTGTCTATTTAAGCTTTTAAGCGAGTAAAGATTTGTAACTTTGTACTAGGTTAAGTTCTTTAAGGTTAGAAATTTGAGTTTCACTGCTACAAGCCTCCTGGGACCCAGCAAAGTCTTTTCAATGAAGTCAGTCTTTTCCCTTTAACAAAAAAGGACATCTTATTAGCTTTTATTAACTAAGATCTTTTGCATAAATGCCCCTGTTGTTTTTACTTGGGATATCATGGTAACTAAATGATATATTACGTTTAAGCTGTTATAAAAACATTTATTGTTATTTTAAAGAGAGCTTTTAATAGCAATAACTAATTCTGGTTCGGTTAATTCAATACGCCAACAGACCCCAACCAAGTCAGTGTTTTTTTTTTTTTAAAACAAAAAGAAGGTGGTGTGTGCCTGCATGGGCAAATTTGCAATATCATACCAGAACAAGCTGAACAAAATCTGTTGTATTGATCTCTTATTGCCTATGCTCTGCAATTTGTTAATTTTTAAATCTCTGTTACATTGTGTTATCTTTCTTAACAGCGACCATGCAATTAGCAATAATGAATATTTAATTATGGATAAACAAGATTGAAAAGTTTCTTGATGAAATTCAGACCAGAACCAGAATCTATATAATTGAAATTTGATTTTGAGTAGTTACTTAGCAACTAAATTGGTAAATACTAGTGCAGATTTTAGGTGCAACAGAAGTATAATAATAACTCGTGTGAAGGTATTACTTTATTATTTATCTTTTGTTGAGTTAATCAATTTATAAATAATTGTATTGTCACTTCACTCTAAAAAAATGGATTAGTTTCCTCTTGTCATCTTAGTCCATTATGCCATACAAATTTTTATAAATGTCGGTCCAGATTGGCATTGGCCTACATGTGGGTCCATTCTGGTGCAGTAGTGCCTCAGAGATCATCCCTATTGAGCCACCATACTCTTTTTACCAGAAAATTTTGGTATTTTTTCCATTTTCCCAAAAGGCAAAATACACTTCATTTCACTGTTATTTTATTTTATATTTTGTCAAATTACCACTTCTAGTACAGAAAGTCATACGCCAGAGTATTTCAGCCTTTTTTTTTAAAGGGATAAAATATTTTACCGTAAGCTATTGCACCAGGTTCAGTTAGGAACTTGGACATTTGTTTGGTTCCATTAGCTCCTCAAAAGTTTGGGTTTATTTTGGTTCATCGGCAAAGATGGACCAGCCAGCAGTTGTCAGATTGTGACCCCTTAATAGTGCTGATGTGGCACCTGTTAGACATTTCATATTTGGCATTAATACTTCATAATCTGGGACAAGCCGTGATTGTTGTTTATTTAATAACCAAATATGGTGTGGTAATCCTAAACAAACAAAACGGAAAACCTGACTACTGTTGCATTATCAAGTCTGACAGGTGCCACATCAGCACTATCAAGTTGTTACTGATTGAAAAAGGGCCTCAAAATGAACATCAAAATGGGTTAATCTTTCCCATAAAGAAATTAAGGGTCCATTGAACTAAGATACATTGTTAGAGGCAAAATCAGACTTTCCACTTTGTCGGGCGGAAATTAATGTCTATAGCGTCATCAAATTTGATTTGTGCGCATGAGGAAATTACATTTGGGTCGTCACGGCAAAAATGTGATGCATTACTTGGACAAGAGATTGCTTTGAATCTGCAATGCACCATCGACTCGGTACATGAGATTTCTTGTGAATTTCTTTTCAATTAATACACCATTTTTTGTTGAATGGTAGGTGGGTTTGGAAAATATCCCCTTGTGAAGACCTGCACTCTCTCATTGATTGGTTCAAATGCCGCTTTTAGGGGGTGGAGCAAGGATTTTAAGATAGAGGGGATAACAAAAAGCACAACAGTATCATTACTACTTTATTAAGTTATAAAAAATGGACGTGATAAATTCATTCCAACAAATGACATATTATAATAATAACTATTTGTCAAAGCCACTAACCTTAAAAAAAAATAACTATTTGCTGTTCAAAGTTGATTATTGTCATTATTAAAAATCACAAGTTTTACTCTGCTTAAGGGTAATAAAGCAACAATAGTTTTAAATCTACATGCATGCTTCATATTTAAGTTAAAAGAGTTAAATTGATATTGACTTTTATCAAGGAGCTTTTATGATAAGAGGGGATAATTTGACAAATTTCATTTACAAAAACCAAACATGTATAGCAATGATTTATTTTTGGGAGTACAAGGAAGGCTGGCGCCTACTCTGCCCCCTGTGAGATATGTAAATGTGAATTTTATTTGGCTAGCAAAGCTTAATTACTGTTGCAGGAAAATCAATTGTAGGGAGCTGACACCACTGGTAGACAAATCGTGGAAAATGGTGTGGGAGGTGTCCCATGTAATGCATGACGCATGCAAGTGTAACCATACATTGGAATTGAACTTACGGCAACTCGGTGTCTAACTTACCAATAAGTTGGCAGTCAAGCTTTCTATCTTTGGATTGTGACATCTTGGGAAAAAAAGATGGAGAATTAAAGTGTTCACCTTTGAGGTATCAGATTTGGTACTGATTTATACCAGTTCCTATGAACAGAACAGCTTTTTGAAAACAAAAAAAAAGTTCGCTGTCTGAAAAAAAAATTGTTCTCTTTCTAATTGTTGACTGGAATTTATATTCTCATTAGGAGCTATTAGAAGAAATATCGGTCCAATTTGCCTAATATATCATCAATTTAGGTTTATTTGTAAATTGTGAGATGCTTGTTACATCTCTGGAGATTTTTTTTTTCTGGTAGCTTTGCTAGGTTGGTGTTGACTAAAAATTTGGTCTTTTGATTGAGAAAGAATGGTGCTTAATTTCTGCGTTGGTTTTAAAATTCCTTTTTGTCATTGTCCAAACACTATCTGTCATGAAATATTTTGGGGGATTAATACATTCACTCACAAAGTTTTGCCTGGGTAGTTAAATCTGTTTTTTTTTTTTTTTTTTTTTTTTGGAATAAGTAGCTAGATCGTTGGTTGGTACGAAAATTCTCAATTGCTAATTTTCAAGGCTTGAGAACCAGAGTTTAAGAACTTGAATTCCCTTCCCTTGTTAATTTTTAATGATAGCTGGAACTTGGAAGTCTAGTTTAGAGGACTAGAATTTGGAGAAGATATAAAAATACAAATAATATCAACCTCTCATGTTGTTTGGTTTCCGACCTTTGTAAAACCACGTGTCTCCTGTCCCTCTCATCTTCTTTTGTTGCGTTAGTCGTTAGATAAGCGTTGGAGAACTGACAAGACACCAAAATAATAAATCACCCCCAATTGCACCCACAAAGCTACCTCCATGACAGCTCCTTTTTGATATCCAGTTATATATCCGATTGAATTTAGGTAGTTTAAACATGTCTTTTATACAAAGAGTATTGTTTAAATCATTTGTATTTGATGTGTTTTGCAAGAATATATGGATCTTTGTGAAGTAATATTGCTAGTTAAGAGACATTGATATTATATAGTATATACAGAATAATAAATTATTTTGGCATCAGTTTTTTTGTGGAAACAAGCAATGAATATCATTTATGTAAAAATTTTCTATTGACCAAACGGCAAGTCAACAACTGGTTACATTTAGCGGTTAATCATGTAATATTTTGAGTGTCTGAAATATTTAACTGGAGTTCATGAAAAACAAATATTGTAAACCCTTAATTTGTTTAAATCAATAAAAACAACGGAAATTTTTTATATGCGCTTCCCATTTATAATGATTGCTCCAATGTTCATTACACTAGGCTAGGCAACTATTCATAACGCCATTCAAAAATTATATAAATACTTGTATATAAATATAATTAGGTATGATGATATAAGGTCCCTTTCCTTTCTTTACTAATTCTAATAGGAGAGCAAAATCAGCGTAAAATTAAGAAGGCAAAGGATGAAAGCAAAGTGGACATTTACCCAAACTTTGGTAAAGGCCGCCACAATTAGGACTTGGGAGAAACTTCCAGGAACTTGACACCTTGAAAAAGGCTTGGTGAAAATTTTTACCACTTCAAGATGTGACCCCCAAGGCCCCAAGTGGTAGTTGTTACCTGATTTTACAAACACCATCAAAATCACTAAATAGCATCTTTTCTAAAGCGATTTCTTATTTTATGGTCAAGTATTAGAGATTTAGAGAGTAAGTTTTTGCTTTTATCAAAATTTAGGATAAATATTATTCCAAAAATGGTTTACATACACAATTGCTTTAATCTTTTCTTGTCAGAGGGAACTTGAAATCTGCCTTTAGACCGGAAAGGTTGTAATTCTTTTTGAAAATAAGTTTCTCCAAACCGGTATTGTCATTCTTTTTTTCTTCTACTACTCAACATATGTTTGCATACAAAGGTCAGCTATTATCTCGGGAGAATTTCACCCCTAAATTTTTTTATAAAAATTAGGCAGTTTCCCTTTTAATTTCATTATAATATTGCTTTTTAGATTTTAAAAACTCACAAATTTACTCAATTTATTGTCTTTTTATTATGACTCATTTCAAATTTATATATTTCTCATTTTACTCTTTTGAAAAAGAAAAAAAATAGACGTAGCATGTGTAAGAAAAATATCCAGTCTTTTTAATTGATCAGTTTATGAGGGTAGATGGTTAATTTTTCTACCGGTGATGCATATAGGGTGGCAATTAGGTATATGTTTATATGTGCGTCACAAGTAGAAAAATTAACCATTTGCCCTCACAAACTGGCCAATCATAAGGTTAAACATTTCTCTTACATGGGGCATAGTTTTTATTTTAAAAATAATGGATAAAATGAGAATTTTATAAATTTAAAATGAGTTTTAACAGAAAAGGCGATTATATTTGATAAATTTGTGAATTTTTTTTTTTAATTTAAAAAGGTAAATGTAATATTGTGAATTTCCGAAAGAAAAATACGTAAATTTGATTTTGTTGAGGGACATACATGAAACTCTTGCTATTTTTTTTATATATTTATAGTTGGAGGAGAATTATACTTCAAATTTCATGCATAAATTGATCCCTTATATTTTTTAGCCATCCTGTTTTTGGTAAATTTTCCACAAAGGCACAAAGCCAACAAACCGATTATTGCCTGAATGACTATAGAGTAATTTTTTTTGTTTTTTTTTGTTTTTACTTTAGATATGACGCGATTTTTATTAAATGACTTTATCCAGATGGAATTAGTTTTGAATTGCATCACCCGGCCAATAAGGACTAAGGAGCAGCTGCTGAAAGAAGTACGTACAAGTTAAATGGCAATTAATTAAGTAAAAGTTTCATTTCTCTGTCGTCACTAAACCCGCATGTAAATAATGACTAATTTAATTAATTGTATTTCTTTGTCTTTTATCCACCGAAAGATAAACTAAAAAATGGTTATTTTATTTTATATTTTGGTCTCTGCACAAATGCTGTGTGATTGTGATCAGAAATTAAGTTTACACAAACGTGAACTCAAAGTTTGTGTGGAAAAGTAAACATAATATATAATATAATTTCTAGAAGTTTTTTGCTTGAATTTTCATAGTTAATGGAGAAAATATGGATACATGCATGACATCAAATGGAAAGGCAAAGCTTGTAAGAAATTAAGAAACAAATATTAATTTCATGCCCAAAAGTAAAAGTTCTTCCGGAAGTTTTGAGACCTTAATTAAATTATACCTAATACCTGTATATTTCTAGCATTGAATTCAAAATAATATTATATATATATATATATATATATATATATATATATATATATATATATATATATAATATTATTTTTGAATTCAATGCTAGAAATAACAGGTATTAGGTATAATTTAATTAAGGTCTCAAAACTTCCGGAAGAACTTTTACTTTTGGGCATGAAATTAATATTTGTTTCTAATTTCTTACAAGCTTTGCCTTCCATTTGATGTCATGCATGTATCCATATTTTCTCCTTAACTATGAAATTCAAGCAAAAACTTCTAGAAATTATATTATATATTATGTTTACTTTTCCACAAAAACTTTTGAGTTCACGTTTGTGTAAACTTAATTTCTGATCACAATCACACGCATTGTGCAGAGACCAAAATATAAAATAAAATAACCATTTTTTAGTTTATCTTTCGGTGGAAAAGACAAAGAAATACAATTAATAAATTAGTCATTATTTACATGCGGGTTAGTGACGACAGAGAAATGAAACTTCTACTAATTAATTGCATTTAACTTGTACGTACTTCTTTCAGCAGCTGCTCCTTTTGGCCGGGTGATGCAATTCAAAACTAATTCCATCTGGATAAAGTCATTTAATAAAAATCGCGTCATATCTAAAGTAAAAACAAAAAAAAAAAACAAAAAAAATTACTCATAGTCATTCAGGCAATAATCGGTTTGTTGGCTTTGTGCCTTTGTGGAAAATTTCCAAAACAGGATGGCGAAAAAATATAAGGGATCAATTTTATGCATGAAATTTGAAGTATATTCTCCTCTAACTATAAATATATAAAAAAAATAGCAAGAGTTTCATGTATGTCCCTCAACAAAATCAAATTTACGGTATTTTTCTTTCGGAAATTCACAATATTACATTACCTTTTTAAAAAAAAAAAAAACATCACAACTTTATCAAATATAATCGCCTTTTCGTTAAAACTCATTTTAAATTTATAAAATTCTCATTTTATCCATTATTTTTAAAATAAAAACTATGCCCCATGTAAGAGAAATGTTTAACCTTAGATTGGCCAGTTTGTGAGGGCAAATGGTAATTTTTCTACTTGTGGACCATATAAACATATACCTAATTGCCACCCTATATGCATCACCGGTAGAAAAATTAACCATCTCCTCATAAACTGATCAATTAAAAAGACTGGATATTTTTCTTACACATGCTACGTCTATTTTTTTTCTTTTTCAAAAGAGTAAAATGAGAAATATATAAATTTGAAATGAGTCATAATAAAAGACAATAAATTGAGTAAATTGTGAGTTTTAAAATCTAAAAAGCAATATTATAATATGAATTAAAGGGAAACTGCTAATTTTATAAAAAATTAGGGGTGAAATTCTCCCGCGATAATAGCTGAACCTTTGTATGCAAAACAGTATGTTTGAGTAGTAGAAGAAAAAAGAATGACAATACCGGTTTGGAGAAAACTTATTTTCAAAAAGAATTACAACCTTTCCGGTCTAAAGGCAGATTTCAAGTTCCCTCTGACAAGAAAAGATTAAAGCAATTGTGTATGTAAACCATTTTTGGAATAATATTATCCTAAATTTTGATAAAAGCAAAAACATTACTCTCTAAATCTCTAATACTTGACCATAAAATAAGAAATCGCTTTAGAAAAGATGCTATTTAGTGATTTTGATGGGTGTTGTAAAATCAGGTAACAACTACCACTTGGGGCCTTGGGGGTCACATCTTGAAGTGGTAAAAATTTTCACCAAGCCTTTTTCAAGGTGTCAAGTTCCTGGAAGTTCTCCCAAGTCCTAATTGTGGCGGCCTTTACCAAAGTTTGGGTAAATGTCCACTTTGTTTCATCCTTTGCCTTCTTAATTTACGCGTGATTTTGCTCTCCTATTAGAATTAGTAAAGAAAGGAAAGGGACCTTATATCATCATACCTAATTATATTTATATACAAGTATTTATATAATTTGAATGGCGTTATGAATAGTTGCCTAGCCTAGTGTAATGAACATTGGAGCAATCATTATAAATGGGAAGCGCATATAAAAAATTTGTTGTTTTTATTGATTTAAACAAATTAAGGGTTACATATTTGTTTTTCATGAACTCCAGTTAAAGTTGATTTATAACCAACGCATTCTATATAAAGAATAAAGGGCTGTAGCCAACAGTGTTAGCTTTGTGGGTCAATAGAAATTTTTTACATAAATGATATCTCCTCTTTCATTGCTTGTTTCCACAAAAAAACTGATGCCAAAATAATTTAATTCTGTATATACTATCTAATATCAATGTTTCTTAACTAGCAATATTACTTCACAAAGATCCATATATTCTTGCAAAACACATCAAATACAAATGATTTAAAACAATACTCTTTGTATAAAAGACATGTTGGAAACTACCTAAATTCAATCGGAATAATAACTGGATATCAAAAAAAGGAGCTGAGTCATGGAGGTAGCTTGTGGGTGCAATTGGGGGATTTATTATTTTGGTGTCTTGTCAGTTCTCCAACGCTCATCTAACGACTAACGCAACAAAAGAAGATGAGAGGGACAGGAGACACGTGGTTTTACCAAGGTCGGAAACCAAACAACATGAGAGGTTGATATATTTGTATTTTATATCTCTCCAAATTCTAGTCCTCTAAACTAGACTTCCAAGTTCCAGCTATCATTAAAAATTAACAAGGGAAGGGAATTCAAGTTCTTAAACTCTGGTTCTCAAGCCTTGAAAATTAGCAATTGAGAATTTTCGTACAACCAACGATCTAGCTACTTATTCCAAAAAAAAAAAAAAAAAAAACAGATTTAACTACCCCAGGCAAAAACTTTGTGAGTGAATGTATTAATCCCCCAAAATATTCATGACAGATAGTGTTTGGACAATGACAAAAAGGAATTTAAAACCAACGCAGAAATTAAGCACCATTTCTTCTCAATCAAAAGACCAAATTTTTAGTCAACACCAACCTAGCAAAGCTACCAGAAAAAAGAAATCTCCAGAGATGTAACAAGCATCTCACAATTTACAAATAAACCTAAATTGATGATATATATTAGGCAAATTGGACCGATATTTCTTCTAATAGCTCCTAATGAGAATATAAATTCCAGTCAACAATTAGAAAGAGAACAATTTTTTTTTCAGACAGCGAAACTTTTTTTTTTGTTTTCAAAAAGCTGTTCTGTTCATAGGAACTGGTATAAATCAGTACCAAAATCTGATACCTCAAAGGTGAACACTTTAATTCTCCATCTTTTTTTCCCAAGATGTCACAATCCAAAGATAGAAAGCTTGACTGCCAACTTATTGGTAAGTTAGACACCGAGTTGCCGTAAGTTCAATTCCAATGTATGGTTACACTTGCATGCGTCATGCATTACATGGGACACCTCCCACACCATTTTCCACGATTTGTCTACCAGTGGTGTCAGCTCCCTACAATTGATTTTCCTGCAACAGTAATTAAGCTTTGCTAGCCAAATAAAATTCACATTTACATATCTCACAGGGGGCAGAGTAGGCGCCAGCCTTCCTTGTACTCCCAAAAATAAATCATTGCTATACATGTTTGGTTTTTGTAAATGAAATTTGTCAAATTATCCCCTCTTATCATAAAAGAGCTCCTTGATAAAAGTCAATATCAATTTAACTCTTTTAACTTAAATATGAAGCATGCATGTAGATTTAAAACTATTGTTGCTTTATTACCCTTAAGCAGAGTAAAACTTGTGATTTTTAATAATGACAATAATCAACTTTGAACAGCAAATAGTTATTTTTTTTTAAGGTTAGTGGCTTTGACAAATAGTTATTATTATAATATATGTCATTTGTTGGAATGAATTTATCACGTCCATTTTTTATAACTTAATAAAGTAGTAATGATACTGTTGTGCTTTTTGTTATCCCCTCTATCTTAAAATCCTTGCTCCACCCCTAAAAGCGGCATTTGAACCAATCAATGAGAGAGTGCAGGTCTTCACAAGGGGATATTTTCCAAACCCACCTACCATTCAACAAAAAAAATGGTGTATTAATTGAAAAGAAATTCACAAGAAATCTCATGTACCGAGTCGATGGTGCATTGCAGATTCAAAGCAATCTCTTGTCCAAGTAATGCATCACATTTTTGCCGTGACGACCCAAATGTAATTTCCTCATGCGCACAAATCAAATTTGATGACGCTATAGACATTAATTTCCGCCCGACAAAGTGGAAAGTCTGATTTTGCCTCTAACAATGTATCTTAGTTCAATAGGACCCTTAATTTCTTTATGGGAAAGATTAACCCATTTTGATGTTCATTTTGAGGCCCTTTTTCAATCAGTAACAACTTGATAGTGCTGATGTGGCACCTGTCAGACTTGATAATGCAACAGTAGTCAGGTTTTCCGTTTTGTTTGTTTAGGATTACCACACCATATTTGGTTATTAAAATAACAACAATCACGGCTTGTCCCAGATTATGAAGTATTAATGCCAAATAATGAAATGTCTAACAGGTGCCACATCAGCACTATTAAGGGGTCACAATCTGACAACTGCTGGCTGGTCCATCTTTGCCGATGAACCAAAATAAACCCAAACTTTTGAGGAGCTAATGAA